>CAUOFW020001555.1:0-84395 GCA_963454935.2 Ilex paraguariensis
ATGGTAACAAACATAATATTTGTTCATTATCACCTTGTGCCAGTCGTACAAAAAAACCAACTTGTACATTGACTATAGTTGGGGGAATTTCAAATAACTACAGAAGAAGCATAGTTCAAATTTCCCCTCTATAACCCCCAGATCCAAAATAATCTCGTCTTGAACTAGCAATTTGCATACTTTTTTGATGCTCTAACTTGGGACAATCACGGATACGATGACCGAGCCCACCACAGTAAACACATCCTTTCACACCACTGGCACTTGCAATTGCCTCCACATCTTCCATTGGATCGCTGAGCTCAGCCAAAACGGGTGGTATCCTTTGTTTTGCTTCTTGCAGCAGGTGTTTCAGGTCAAGAAGTGTTGTTTCGCTCTGATTCTTGTTAATGAACGTTGTGGCTATTCCAGTCTTCCCACATCTTCCCGTTCGTCCAATCCTATGAACATAGTTCTCAATCTCGGCTGGCATATCATAGTTTATTACATGCTGAATGTCGGGAAAATCCAAACCCTTCGATGCAACATCTGTGGCAACCAGTACATCTTTCTTGCCTGCTTTGAAGGAAGAAATGGCATATTCTCTCTCTTCTTGATCCTTGCCTCCATGAATTGCCACTGCTTCAACTCCCTTTAAAAGAAGATATTCATGAATGTCATCCACATCAGCTTTGTTCTCACAAAATATTAGAACAGGAGGAGGGGTCTTTTGCAAGCATTCAAGAAGGTAAACAATCTTCGCCTCCTGCTTCACATATTCAACTTCTTGAATCACGTCAAGATTCGCCGCTCCCGCCCTTCCAACATTAACAGTAACAGGCTTAACCAAAGCACTTCTAGCAAAGTTTTGAATCTTTGTGGGCATGGTAGCAGAAAAAAGAAGGGTTTGCCGTTGAGCTTTAAAGTGATCGAACACTTCTCTTATGTCATCTTCAAAACCCAGATCAACCAGCCTATCTGCCTCATCCAAACACAAATACCTGCAGATAAAAATAACGCTGTGAAAATCATGTTCCATAAAAGATATATCCAAATAAGCCATCATATTGTATAATCTTAATAAACAGCCAATTATCATAAGAAACATGTCCACAATTCTAAACACACTATTCCAAGAAGATCATAGCAACTCAAACATGAAATATACGTGGTCAGTAGAACACAAATAGCAACATAATTATATAGGCAGCTGACAATACATACATGTAACTGAAATTCCAATTGCATGTGTGTGAACAATTAAGTGCAACCGGCCTTACTCCTCACCATAAGGTTGGGAGTTCGAGTCTTAGAGTCCCCATTGGGCTTGGTGGTTGACCGCTATGCTAGCCTACGTCTAGTCCCGAGAAGTGTTTCAGGCGCGGTCAGGGACCTTATGATCCCACTGGTGAGACCTATCGGGGTGGTCGTTGGGCGCTCCTTCCTTGTCTCCACCCCTTGTTTATTTATCAAAAAAAAAAAAAAAAGACTCATTGGCAAGAAAGAAAAACATCACTCCCATTGGATTAGAACATGTCACCTTTATATACATAAACAAATTAGATATGAGTATAAAATAGTTAAAAGGAACAGGAAAGATAAAAATGTCCAAATCAGAACCAAGTAAATAACCAACATTGTGACGGTGTGAATTTTTTATCCAAACATGCAATGATTAATTATAAAGCCAGGCATCACTTTGAGAAGTAAAAATTTCACACCTAAACATCAGTTACACATTTTCTCATAGAGAAACCACAGCACATCACTAGAACATATGGCGCAAATCACAAAAAGTGAAACTGTGAAGTAATTTTCCAGTTGATTTCCTAACTTTGAATTCATATTTTATAAAAAAAAAAAGAAGTAAAACTGTATATACAAGTCCAAACTATTTTTAATGAAAATAAATCATGCAAAAACCTATAAATTGATTGAAAAGCTATGGCAACATGAATTTCAAGTAATAGTACAAAATTAACTTTAAAGAAGACTGGAGCATGGCTCCATAACTGACAGAAATGCCAAAAAAAAGAGATTAAATGCATGTTTTGAATTTTTAAACATGGTATGGGTATGTAAGGCATAAGAGCCCTTACCTACAATTATCCAAACTCATCTTCTTTTTAGCAAGCATGTCCTTCAACCTCCCAGGTGTAGCAACCACAATATGAACACCCTTCTTCACTACTTCCAATTGTGACCGCATATCAACACCACCAATACAAAGCAATGGCCTCAATTCTGGGTATCCATGCTCCCTCATAGGTATTAAAAACTGCTCCACAACTTCATAGGTCTGCCTAGCAAGCTCTCTAGATGGGCAAATGATCAATCCAAATGGTCCCTCCCCAGGAACGATGGGCATAATTAGCTCCTCTTGTAAGGCTACCATGATTAATGGCAAGACAAAAACCAACGTCTTACCAGAACCAGTAAAGGCAATGCCAATCATATCTCTTCCTGATAAAATAACAGGAAGTCCTTGAACTTGAATGGGTGTGGGTTGCACGATTCCCTTAGCTTTCAAATTCTTCAAAACAGGCTCCGGAAATCTCATATCCTTAAAAAATTTTATTGGAGGGGGAATATCTTCACCATCCACAATAATATGCCACTGCTTCCTAATGGCATCAAAAGCTGTTTTGGGCATCCTTCTAATGTGCAGTGGAGGTTTCCATCCCGTTGGCAAAGGATCACTGTATGTGATTCCCTTCGCAAGTTCACGAACAGACATTAAGGTCTTGCGGTCGGAGAGGTGTTCAATCATCTCCTTCTCTTGTTGTACCACTTGTTCTGTGGGACTGATTTCTGGCTGGTCACGCTTCAATTGAGAAGCCTTCACCAGTAAACTTGGTTTGACTTCGACCAGTTTCAACTTTTCTGTTTCCTCTTCAAATTCTGAAGATTTCCCTTTGCGTTGAAGAATCTTTTGTGCCTCCAGGGCCCTACGCTTTGCAACCGGAACATACTCGGCATAATCATCATCATCTTTCATTTCCTGCAAGATCTAAAAAGTGTTGGTGAACCAAAGGATTGGAAACTTTAAAGTTCAGCTTCAATTGTAAAGACTAACAAAAGCTTGCATGTATATTAGAATTTGAGATTGGGCTCGACTTACAACAAAAACATGCAAAAAAGAAATTCCACAATGCAAAAGGAATAAAATTAAAAATTACACTGAATCCAATCCAATAACGGTAATCCAAGTAGAAGTGTATTATTTAAAATTACGGGGATCATGATGCATTTTTAGGACCACAAAAAGTGAGAAAATTAATAGATGGAGCTATAGCTACAAAATGATCATGAAAAATATATCTACATGCAGATTCTAGTAAATGGTACAGATTCTTGTGTAGGTAAGAGCCTCTTTTTTAGAGGAACAACCAAAAAAAAGAGAAGTTGAATTTATTTAAGACAAAAACACTAAATACATCTACTTTTGGTTAAATTTCCAAAAGAACTCAGAAAACGTAAAGAATTAAGAGCTGCAGCTTGCAATGGAAAACAATATTGACTGAAATAATTTAAACGTAATGCAACTAGAACGCAACAAATATAAAATCATAATTAAATTCTCTTTATGCAATACTTTAAAGAACTTTATGCCTAAGTAGCCATCTAGCCAAATTGTTTAACAAGGACTTAAATGTGGTCAAAGATCAAATTTTTGCACAATGTCCTAAACAAAGCTAACAAGAAATACTGAAGAAATTGCCAGTAGTCTTTGGAATTCCTAACAAACTTGGGATGCTTTCAGACAAAGACCCACAACAAGGCACATAGAAATTAGACTCACTATACCTACTTCATGACTTTCATAGCAGACTCTTACTCAGTACTTCTATTAAGCAATTTGTGAGCCTCAGCTAACCAATGTTTAAAAATCACCAAACGAGATCTTTTCCGTTGAAAACGTAAATAGAAACCACAAATTGGAAAATTAAGCAATACCCTCATAACAATTCAAAGTAATTAATCAAATCCAACACCAGGGCAGTGTAGATTTATACACACACACACATAACAGCAAAAAGCAAATCAAATCTATAAAAAAAACAAAGTGGAAGGCAAAAAGGTGCGAAATACATACTCTTTGAGGACTGTTGGCAAGCGTAGTCATGGTAGCAGTGGGGCCGAACTGAAATCTCGCTATGGCGATGACGTAATCAGGTTGATTGTCGACGGTGAGTCAGAATAAACCCGTCTGAAAGATTCAACTTTGTTATGTAACGAAGCTTTCGAAGATTCAATTCTGTCGAGGTAGGTACTGTCTGTGACAAATTATCCAAAAAAACAACAAAACTCAATAACCCTATCTCATGGTTCATTGATTGAGATCATTAAATCTGAAAGCTTTTATGAAAATATAGATAACAATAAGAGCTCAATCCGATTTCAGTAAACTCACCAGGATATATGGACGTCGATGTTCGGCGATGAAAGATCGCCGTTGCCGGAGAAGATTAATTACTCAATCCTCAAGCTGTTGGTGTCAATGTCTGATCTTACTTTTCGGTTTTTGTTATTTTGGATTGAAACCCTAAGGGGGTGTTTGGTTTGATGGATAAAGAAGGATAAAGCAAGTTGGATTGGATAAAAATATCCGGGACCCACAAAACCCAGGTTTGGATCAAAACCTCTGTGCTCACTTTCCTCTCTTTCTCCCTCTCCAGTCTCACGCCACTTTCCTCTCTCCCTTGCTACATACACAGCACCTCCACCAACAGCGACCAAACACCACTAGCGCCCCCACCCCTTTCCTCTCTGTCTCTCCACGACAACGCCACAGCCACAGCCACCGCCAACGGCACCACTAAATCATCTACGCCACCTCCAGAACCAGCAAACCACGCACACACAAACCCCTCCCTATCTCTGTTAAATGCACACACACACAACACCCCCTAACTCGATGTTTTCCATCCCCAAACCCCCTCAATTTCCACCAGCTCTGTCGACCCAGAAACTATCGGTCTTGTTTGGTCTTGTGTTGTTAAAAAAGTGACTAAACAATATTAAATTATTAAAATAATTAAACTACAAGTAATATATTAAATCAAAATTATCCGTTTGTCATGTACATTTGCTTTTGATACGTGAGGCATATGATTTTGGAATGAATTATGTGATATACAAAATGCAATTAAACAAATTATAAATAAATTTTTGGCTTTGTTTTGTTAAAAAATGTAATTTAGTAAATCAAAATTTTGTTCAAATCTAAGTATCTATTCGATCCTCATTTTAGATTGGCATCATATCAATCTAAAGTTGGTATAAGATTGGATTAACATTCTTTACAATAATGTAATAATCATTTCACTATTTTTCATCTATATATAAGAATAGGATCTATAAAACAAATGTTTTTTTATCCAAATATGAGATAAGATGAGATACTATTCATTAAGATTGAATCAATCCGAACTATTTGATTATATTGAGTTGGATTAGATTCAAATCCAATCCAACTCATAGCGATCCAACACACCTCCTAAACGACTAATGTCTCACTAGACCCCGTCGGTTAGAATTAAAAATCCAGTTCCACTTGGTGGAGAAATCGTGAAATCATTCTTCTTTTTTAATCCTGATGTTGATGACGTGTAAAACACTCATTGGCTAACCGTACCAGGTTACTTTGGCAATCCAGACCCGTTCAACGCACCGGGATATCCAACCCATCTTCTCTTTGAGCAATCTGTTTTTCTATTTTAATTGCTCATTTTTTACCTTTCATCCCCACACAAAAAAAAAAGAAAGAAAGATAAGAGCACATCCAATAGTGTTTTTTATTTTAAAGAGCATCTTTTTAAAAATAAATAACATTTTTGATAAAAATTTAAAATAAAAGTATAATTTTTTTAACAGTTCCAATATAACTCTCAATTTTATTAGAAATAGCTTTTACAGCGAGTAACATTTAATGCAAACTCTGCATGTCATTTTTTTTATTCATCAATTATTAAGTAGCGGGTGAGGTTAACTCTCTAAATATTGAGAGATTTAACTAATCCAAATAAATAGTTTATTGGATATGAATTTTTAGGGATCCACTCACTAAAGTAAACAATTGAATGAGAATATAGAGTATATTCGGACAGCTCTAAAGGAAACTATAAGAAATTTTGAATAAATTATAATTAATTAACAAAAAAGATTAAATAATTAAATTCTTGGCTAGAGAGATATTCTATGATATGGACGTCCAACTCCTAACTCAGTCAATCGATTGATCCACCTAATAGATGATAAATTTTTTGATCGATTTTATTGAATTTCAAAAAAAAAAAATCTTATTATTCAGAGCAATAGAACTTTCCAAATATAAAAAATGAGGGGAAGGTTTTTTTGGTCTTCCTTCGAGAACATGCAATGCAATAGTACTAATATGTTAGCATTACTTTTTCACGATTTATTTATTTTAGTTAAATCTCACCACCACCACCATTCAAACAACCTCTCATTCGAACAAATGCAATAACAATACTACATAATTATTTATACATGACTCACTAATTAATTGTAAATTATCATATTTATCTAGTGAATTTAATTATTTGATAAATTATCAATAAAACACCCCATTTAATAATAGCTATATAAATATTTTTGCGATATTTATTGTTCTTAATATATATATTTTATTTTTTCTTAAGAGATCACCCACGTGGATGATTAATTGATCTACTAATGTATATGAGCAATTCTATATGAACCTAATCAAAGACTTAATTCAATATTGTCTTTAAATTAATTGTGAATTTCAATATTAGATGGAGCCCACAATTAAATTAATTTTTCAAATTAAGTTTAAATAATATTTGTAAGACCCTATATTAAAATTTTAAATAAAGATAATATTATCTTAAGAATTTTCTAAGATGAATAAAATGATGGTAGAAACTTAGAATCATAGTTGATAGATTGATTATAAAATTTGAGTTTTACACGTATTTGCGTTGAGATAAATTAGGTTTTGGAGATATTTGAATTGAATAATGTGACTGAGTAATTTTATAAATATTTTTAGATTAAAGTAAAGTTTTCATTGAATTCAAAAAGGTCGAAAAATCTTGGGAGAGGTAATTTGAGGTCGACATTGGTTTCGACATATAGATTTTATTGTTCTTAATATATTTTTATTTTAATTGTTCTTGAAACCATATACATTTTACACTTGATATTCCAATGTCCTTGCTTTAAAAACTCTAGTATTTGTTTAAACAATAAAATTATATTTTCTTGAGTTGTTATGTTAGAAAAATACTTGTAAAATTACAGTTCTTGATTTACCTGTAAAATTATGGTTATTGATTTACCCGTGATTTGGTAAATTAGTTTGATATTGTATTTCTTGTATGAATGTTTTGATAAACATGTATGATAGTTAACGGGGTATCATAGAGTGAGTAGATGTGTTTCTTACTTCGAGTGAGTTTAAAGGTTTTCTACCACTCGTAGTGGAGTTGGTGTCTTAAGATGACCAAACCACTATTCGCTTACAAGTATCAAGGCTAAGAGATAGTATATTATTTTTAGATTGGATTCGTCACTGTTGATGTGTCACTATACACCCTTCCTAAAGTTGTGTATTCTTGCGAGAATTGAGTGTGTGTGGGGGGGATCAGTATATTCTCAATGTGTGTATTCATGCTAAATTTTACTACATACCTAAAATACAGTGTTGGTAATAGTTTATTAATTGAAAGTTGGTTTTACTTCTTCGTTTTATTTATTGTTACTATCTAAACTTGAAATCCGATGAACTATTATTGTTTTATTTCAAAGTTATATATGATATTTTGTAAAATGAAACCAACCTGTTTTATATATTTTTAAAACTTTGTTTGAACTTGAGAGAATTTTTCTATAGAGCTTAGTGTTCACTTCATACAAACTACATCTTTTTAGATTATGGTTTAGAGGAAGAGTTAGAATTTGATAAGCAGGTACCTTTAAAAACTCAAATTGATGAGAACGTGGATCTTGAGGTGGATGTTTAGAGTTGTTTCCTTTATGTTCTAAACTGGTATGTTAATTATGAGACAATATTAAAAATAATGTTTTATTTATTTCGCTGCAAAATAATATTTAATTTTTTTAGATGTAATTGTCATAGTTTGACATATTAATTTTAGATGATATTTTAGTTGTTACAGATGACGAATGAAATTTCTTTAATTTATGAATTTTATTACTTGCTCTCATGATATGAATGATGATAGATAATAATATCTTTCACGGTGAATTTTGAGATATTACATTATTATTCAATATATAATAAATTTCACTTGGTCACATAATTCGTCTAAACCCCTAATACTCTTTGCGTTCTGAGCATAAATTCGTGCTTTGAAAGCAAATTCTTTGTGCATTTGTTGTTTCATTTTATAATATTCACAAATTTGATTAATTATAAAATTCTCATTTTACTTATATTTTTATGTGAGCAGTATTGACCGAAGCCTAAATATACATGTCAAACTATAATAATATTTATAAATTGTAATTATTATTTTAGGACTTTATAATTAATAAATGTTTAAAAATTAAATATTTATATCATATTCATAGTTGTGCATAAAATTTTAATTTTGTATATTTTATTTATATTAATCTCTTATAATTAAATATGTATCTATATATATAATAAAATAAGAATGTATTTGAATTTTATCCTAGTCATATTTTTCCTCTCAAAATCATCATCAATTACTTACCTCACCCATTATCCCTTTGTCAAACTCAAACGTTAAATCAAATCACTTATTCTATCACATATTTAATTATTTATACATTTTTTCCATAAAAATATTATATCACTCATTTCTATTATATATTTAATTATTTAATATTTGATTAATTTTTAGTTAATATATATTTTGAAAAAATTTAATATAGTGAGATTAATTTTTTAGATGATCAAATTTTATATTTTATCCGGTCTGAAGGCATGAGTTATGACTAATATATATATATAATACAGGACTATCAAGACATTTGTATTTTCAATTTTTTTTAAAGTTGATATTTTTACACTCCTGCTTTATGTGATCAAAGAGAAATTTTTTATTATATATTTTCTCCCTATCCTTCCGCTCACCACCGTTGCTCCGCGCCACAAAGCCTTCGGGTCAGATAAAACACACGGCGCACAACCATGGAAGTTGAAGTGAAGCTACGGTTACCAGACTCAGCCTCTCACCAAAGACTCTCCAACATACTCTCACCGTTCCACATCAAAACCCACCTCCAAGAAAACGTCTTCTTCGACGGCATTAACTCCGAGCTCTCTTCAAACCTAGCCGTGCTACGTCTCCGATTCTACGACCTTGACACCCACTGCATCGTCTCTCTAAAGGCCAAACCAATAATCACCGACGGGATTAGCCGGATCGAGGAAGATGAAGAGCCCATCGACGCCGCCATCGCCCGAGCCTGTGTGGCGGAGCCCTGGCAGCTATCGTCGATTAATTTGTCGAGAATACTCAAGCGAGTGAGAGAAGAGTTCGGTGTTATAGAAAATGGGTTGGTGTGTTTGGGAGGGTTTAGGAATGTGAGGGCAGTGTATGATTGGAATGGGTTGAAATTGGAGCTCGATGAGACCCATTATGAATTTGGGACAAGTTATGAGATAGAATGTGAGAGTTCGGAGCCTGATAGAGCTAAGAAATTGATTGAGGAGTTTTTGAAGGATAATGGGATCGGGTATTCATATTCGGAGAGTTCCAAGTTCGCCGTTTTCCGGGCGGGAAAGCTGCCTCAGTAAAGTTATAATGACAAGTTTGTCACTTTTTTATCAGATTAATTAATTAATTATTTAATAAATCACTAAATTGTGATTTAGACTCTCACTTTTTTTGAAATTGAATGATTGTAGCAATTAACATGTGATATTTGAATTTATAGTGTGTAAGTTGATAGAATATTTTGTGGATTTGTGCTTATTACTTATTGGTTATGCATAAGATTCGACTTAGCTAACTGAAAGATCATTTCCTAAAGGACCTTTTCATTGCAATCTCAATTGCTAGTTGGTGCAAAGTTATAAACCTATCTAAGATTAGTGGAGAGATCCTTAGTAGTGGTGACCATTTCACTCTTCTACGGACTGATACATGTACGAGTGCTCAAACAGGAAAGTTGACTCTTGGAAGGTGGGGGGTTGGTCCGAAAAATTCTTTCTTTCTCGTTCACTCAGGGGGTGTGGACACACCTGCTAGCAGTTATACACCGACTAGAGCAGCGAGGAGCTACAAAAGAGCTCACTTTCTCCTTTAAGGTTTTTTTGACCTCCCAGAAAATCAACTTTTTCTTCTGTTATTGTTGTGGAGAATGAAGAGAATACAGTAGATCTTAGTCACCCTATGCAGTTGTAAAGACTGACACTGCGATTTTACGTGGTTTGCCATTAAGCCTATGTCCACTGGCTGGAGAGAGCACTTCATCTTGCAGATTTCAATGCATGAAACGTTTCTGAGTAACCTTGGGAAAGATCAATTGTTTTGCTTTTACAACCTAATAAATTCTCTAATCATTTTAGGCTGAAAATTTTCTTCTCTTTCATGGTCACATCCCTGGTTGGTTGGAAATTAACTTGCTCATGAATTTTGACTGGAGTTCTCCATTACTGGCTAAACCATATTATAGAAAAGAGTGTCATATGAAAGGCCAGTAACTAATTTCAGACAAACTATGGCTGTTCCAATTTACTTTCATGCCCTTCCTCTCACCTTGCAAACAACTCTTTCCCACTTATTCAAGAAGAACCTTCTGTTAAGCCCTGCAGAGCGGTATGGTCTTGTGTTGTGTATTAAACCGAATCTCCCTGTTTTTTATATATCACCTGAGACAGTTTCTACGTGTGAGAGAATTTGTCTCTGTAGTTCTAGAATAGAGTCCATCATAGACGAGTTCTTGGGAAAGGGTTAAGGTGGTGATTTGTATAATCTTTGATCCCATCAATCAGCTTCTTTCTCTTGTTGTGCAATTGAAGGCAGTATCGAGGAGTGCAAGGGGATGTCATAAAAGTGCAATTCAAATTCCCAGTCTTTTTCTTTCTTTTTTTTGTTCCCTTCCCCTTTTGGTTTCACGGAAAGAATAATGAAGAAGACTACCAGGTGAGCCTCTTGAAGACTGTTTCGACGATTTCAGCATGGGGGAAATTCATCAATTTTCTCATGGTCAATCTGATTACCAGTGGTGTACATTCTTTAATACTTTGCTGGGAATTTCATTTGCAATTCATGATTGTTATAAGTTGAATGCAGAGACAGTCATCGCTATGAATGACTCCTCCCCCAATCGAGATTCATTCTGATTATCGTCTTTCATCTGTGCAAACATTTAGAATTATCAAGTATAAAAATTTATTGCTTTGTTTGTATTTATACTTATCTTTCCATATCTGCATGCCTTTCCTTTGTGTTTGTCCAAAGTTTATTCCCTCTTAATTAAAGAGATTCATTCCCTGTTTTGCAAATTGTGGCTCTTCTATGCCTGAGTTAAGTCTGCACTAGCCAATTCTTTTCTTGTGTGATCACTCGTCGGCAAATGTATCTTACACACAAACACGTTCTTCCAAAGGATTGTACCATTGAATACTTTTTAAGATTATTGAATACAATCTCCGGGATATATGACGATGAATTCTCCCATTGCTTGTTTAAGCATTCTTAGAAGCAGCTAAAGGGTGTTGCCATTCACATGACATAAACCTTAATTTAGCCAATGCATGACAGCATAATTTTGAGTACTGAGACGAAAAGAATAGTTGCATTTATTGTTCTAAGGTATTGAACTAGACCACTTAAGGTTTAGGGTCACAGTATCAACTATCAACTTGATCGAGAGACATTGGTTGTGGCGTCGCAAAATGATTTTGGGTGATACACACAAAAAGTTATATCGAAGAAGAAGTGCATGACAAAAGATTCAAGTAATATTGCGACATCGCGAAACAATATCGCTCAATTCAGTGTAGATGACCCGAATGACTCAATTCACTCAGAGATGTTTCGGGTGATAGTTATTCTTCATCTCATGGTTTGATCATCCAAGGGAACACCAAAAGGATCAACATCCACAAGAACGAAGGAAATTCACTTTTTTCCTAAAAATAACCAAGACAATGTCCTCTTGGTTTCAATTAAATATCCTCCCAATCTGCAACTCCCCAAGTACTACTTGAAGGCAATAAGGAAATGAATGGAAAAACAATAATGTTCCTCATTTTTTCTTCTTAAATGGTGGTTGATTTTGCTCTTCTTCGTCATCTTCCTCTTCACCCTCGTCTTCATCACTGTCATCATCATCATCTTCATCGCTGTCATCATCATCGTCGTCGTCATCATCACTTCCTCCATCACCATTAGCCTCAACATCATCCTCAGAATCCCCTTCATCATCATCACTCACTTCTTCTCCCGAAAATTCATCATCATCCTCGTCATTGACATCAGCATCATTGTCTTCATCCTCATCATCCTCAGTATCACTGGCATCCTTGTTCTCAGCATCAGGCCTTGTCACTCTGTTAAGATCACGTAAAGGAAAGCTGCAATGCATTTTACAAATTCAGCAGTAAATTGAGTTTTCAGCCTCTTCCAAATAAAGTGAAAAACCAAAACTGAAAAGGGAAAAAATTCAACTATGGTCGTACCTCTTCTCTTCTCCTAGGGGATTCGGTAACATATCAATGTCATTGGGCACAGATACAATCTGCAAAAAGGAAGTCAATTCAAACAGATATGTCTACTAAAGGAGGAAAACCATCTAAACAATGAGATCCTCCACACAGTCCACAATGATGCCTTCTTATTGAGCGACCATAAGAAGAAACCCCAGAATTACTGGTAATAATAATGAAACAACCACTGAAATGACTAGTATTACAAAATAATTCAAACTAGACCAAGAATCCAGGATCAAAGTCCCAATAGGCAAGACAAACTGGAAAATCCCGGGGTTGCCTATGGAAAGGGGAAATGGAAGTAGAGTAGTTTCAACTGAATGGATACTCTGAATTAGAGCAAGGAAAATGAATGTCATAAATTCAACTTATAAGACTTTGGAACAATTGGAGAATTTCATAAATGAAACTAATCATTTTGAGCAACAAAAGGCAATTAATCAAGTTCGATAACGGATTCCCCAACAAGCCTCAGAAGGAGCTCTAGGAACTCTGAATAGTTGTTTGAACGAGGACTTGCATTAACTTAATAAGACATTCACAAACCAAACTGAGCAGATACCATATTCAGAAATGGTGTAACAAATAGAATACTACTCCAAGTCCAAGCTTAAAAAGTCTGCTAGAAACAAATAAGAAGACAGTCATTGAGATTTTCCTTATAAGGGTACCAGATAAAAAGACATCTAAAATTTGAAACTCAATTTCTCATGAACCACAACACAGAGAAAAGAAACAAAAGGTCAGCTACAATCTAAAAGATCCTCCAATAAGAAAACTCTAACTTCCATTTCACACAGACTCAACAATTAAGTCAAAAGCAAAAATCATAGTTCAAAGCCCAAATGAAAAAAAAAACACACACACACACAATGCCAGTCTATTTGATCCAAACACAGGAACAACTTACATTACTTGTAAGATTAGACAGGGAAAAAAAAAGGCATCCAACACCTAAGACCAGGAAACTGAGAAAGTAACAAAATTCCTAGTCCTTAAACGCAGTAAAACCACAGAAACCCAACTGTTCAGAAAACTAACAATGGCCAATCCTTGTACATAAGAGCATCACATAAAGATCAGATCAAATTGAAAAAAATTGGGAAAAAATCCAGAGGGTCTGGAGGGCAAAGGATTGAGAATGTACCAACAAGATAAGCCAAACAAGGGTCTTCTGAGCAACCAGAGCTGTATCAACCACCACAGCCTCCAGTGCAGAGCACACCATCCTCTCCAGAGCAAAAGCGCCAGAGCAAAGTCTCTCCACCTCCATCCTTTAACCAATTCGACGACTGTTTTACACAAAAAAACCAAAATGGGTTGGCACAAGAAGCTCAAAGAAACCAGAAGACACAGAGAGAGATAAAGACAGACAGAACAGTGTTGTCTCAGCAAAGATTTCCCAGTTGGTTGTTTCACTGTGGAGAGGCCCGTGGGGTTTTGGCAGTGCCGAATGGCAAGGGAGCAGAAAAAGTAGGGTTTTAGACTTTTAGCCATTAGATTTGGCTTTTGTCCAAAACTATAAGTTTCATTTTGGTTAATTACAATTATTCCCCTCCAACTATTCCTCTTGTTACAATCAGTCCCTATAATTTCAATTTTTGTAATTTACCCCTCCAAATTTTAAGCAGACTAAATTGACCGACAAAAGTGGTTGAAACATGAAAGTACCATAACATATTCATCTTGTACATTATTTTTCATAAAAAAAATTTTGAGACACCAATTCTATCCCTAAAAAAATAAAAAAACATAATAGTTAAAAAAAAATACATTTGTTCAGCTCACCACCAACCCATCGCGCAACATCATATTTACATTCACTTTGGCTTCCAATGTCCACCTCCACCCAACACCAATACACACACTTTTAAGGTGTAATTGTGTCTTTTTAATAAAATAGAGATCATGTGATTTCTTATATCTAACTTACGTTAATTTTAATGGTCTAAAATTAACTGTTAAAAATAATTACAAAATATCTAAACTTAAAATGAGCAATTTGTTGAAATTAAAACCTAAAAAGGTAAATGACAAATTATCCAAAGTTTAAGGGTATTTTGTAATTAAACTTTTTTTTTTTGGCTCTCTTCAAAACTATATGTTCAAGTCTTGCATTTAAGTCAATTTGTAGTGCAAGGCTACTGTAGGATATGGTATTAAAAGTTAGGATTTCTTCTAGATATATATTTTAAATATCACTCTATTATACTTTACTGTACCTATTCTATCACCTTCACATTTTAGTAATATGTCCTTGAGAGTATGAGTTGTGATTGATATGTAATTAAATGTGTTGGCCATTTTAATTGTGTTATGGATTTCTTTAATTAGCCTTGATTTGTATATTTACAAGTTTGTTTTGTTTCAATGTTTGTAATTAAAGAGTAAAATTGAATACAATTGGCCAAAAACTAGCCTCTATTTTTGGGCAATTAATCCTCTTTATTTTTTACAATTGATTATTGTTGTTATTTCAACTGCGTTCCAATAATATTATTACCATATTTTTTTTTTTTGGTTTAATTATTTTGCTATTTCAATAACTTAATGATAATTATTGAAATATATTTGTCAAATAAATTAGAAATTAAAGTTTGTGAAAGAGTGAACTACATAATCATATTACTTAGTTAGTGCCGTCACATTGATCAGTCAATATCATCGTATCATTACCCACTTCATTTTAATTAGTGTAGTATTATCCGAAGTTACGTGTCAAATTAAAAATAAAATACCCAAGTTCAAGGGAGTTCTTACGATGTTTATACTAAAAACAAAAAAATATAAAATTTTAGAAGTCAGATATTAGAGATTAGTTTTAGCATTAGCCAATGAACAATCACGACAATAAAACAAACTAAGAACAAATGAGATACACTCTAATTGAATAAAAATATGAGTTTTTTTTTTCATAATAGAAATAAATACACACAATAAGTGTATAAAACATCCTCATTCATTAAATACTAGTTATATTATTTCTAAAACTATTTCTATAAACATGTTTTGTTTTTTCTTTTAAAGGTGTTAGGGAATAGGATAAGAGAAAGTTTAAGATACAAAACAAATAGTTACTCTCAGTCTTAACCCATTCATCATCTTAGGTACCTGTAAGGGGTAGAAATCGCTACGGATCTCATCCCTCCACTTGAGGATTTCGGCTTGACCTGGGTTAACCCACGCGGGCGACCCCCCAGTAGCCTTTACCCTCAGTGCCCGCAGGAGCTTCGTCCCACATCGACTGAGAGTCGTCTCCCCCCCTCGCATATAAGCCCTTGCACTCAAATGAGGAGGTACCCACTAGGCACCTGATCAGGTGCCTAGTGGGTACCTCCTCATTTGAGTGCAAGGGCTTATATGCGAGGGGGGGAGACGACTCTCAGTCGATGTGGGACGAAGCTCCTGCGGGCACTGAGGGGTAAAGGCTACTGGGGGGTCGCCCGCGTGGGTTAACCCAGGTCAAGCCGAAATCCTCAAGTGGAGGGATGAGATCCGTAACGATTTCTACCCCTTACAGTACCCATATGCTCTGGTTGTTACACTTGCAAACAGATTAGTGTAATGGTTTTTTTGTTTGTTTATATTAGTGTAATTTACTTGTAGTCCTTGACATTATTTATAGGGGTGTCAATCGTGTTGTGTTCGTGTGACGCGCATGTCGCATTATTCGTGTCGTGTTATTGTTATTCATGTCAATATCCACACACAAAAAAAAAAAATTAATGTATTATGAGTATTAAATATTAGTCTAAATTATTTATTATGCGTATTTAATAATCGTGTTAATTTTATAATCGTTCGTGTCGGGTTCATATGAACAGGTCAGAGCTGACACCCCTAATTATTTGTATAAAATAGTTGTTGTGCATATTTGAACCCACGACCTCAATATTATTAGATCAAGTTTTAACCAATAAGCCTTTTAATTTTTATTAATTGATGCACACATGCGTGGCACGTGAACTATTTTTGAATTAAATTTTTTTATTTTTTAATAAAAAAACCTTTGGTTCTAAAATAACTGAACTAAACATAGATCAATATTAAAAGGTTCAAAATAAGTGGGTTAAACATTAGATCAATTTCTGATGTACATATATACAATAAATTTGGGAATGAAATTATGGACCCTATTGAGTGCTTGAATATTTATGTCATTTCATTTCATAAAAAAACATCTCATTTCATTACCATATACAATAAATCTGTCTTTCTTTTATCTAGAGTACAAACTATCAAGATACTAATTAACAACCAGTGGAGAATAAATATCTAACCCAACTTCATTTTCACGATAAGCACTGAAATGCAACACAAAGGCACAGTAGCATATGCTTGAAGTTGTGCCATCACTATAGTGATGTTATGAGAATGTTCCAAAGTAGTTTAGCACTGGAGATAATAGTTTAGGCATTTGGGCCAAAGATAAAATCTCTAAGAGAGAGAGATCCAGGACAGAGGAACTGAAAAAATAATTTTATTTTCTTATTTAGTTTATCTACGTTTACCGTCTAATTCATCTTCCTTGAATTTTGATAGCCACTATTACCAATTATAGATCGTGTATCAAAAAAAGTAAAAATTAAAATGTTGCTATTGGGGACTTTCATGAGGATGGAAATCAAGAATATTCAATCTCATACCATCTCTAACATTAAGAAACATTATTCATTAATAGAAAGATGGATTTGTCTAAGTTTCTCTTTCCTTTGGTCGTCATCCAATTTATCAAATAAAAAGAGTTCATACTCACGACCAGGAAGATTTTAAAAATTCGGCCAAGCTTGGACCTATTTATAGATCAACAATGGGATTGAGCTAGCCTACGAATGATTTCCAAGTTTTGGATGATAATGTATCAATATTTCACAAACACATTAAATACAAAGTGGTACCTCACATAGACTCGGTCAAGTTTTAAATGGGTTCTTTCTTTTTTTTTTTTTTTTGGCAAAAGAAAAAGTTATATAAGTAGAGTTTAGGTCCATACGAGGACTAACAACTTTTAGAAGTAAAGAAACAAAGTTTACCAATCCTTATAACATTGATATCTCACTGCTTTTGAGGTTTTATTTTTTTGTGTCGGTTCTTAAGAATTGTTAGGTTTGTTTTCACTATGCTATAGATTGAAAACTACAAAAACTTTTTTGTTAACATGAAACTAAAAATTTTTACATTCGAAACAGAGTACAGTATTCGCTCTACTTGGATGTAATCCATCCTTCTCAAATTATGCAACAACTTTATTTAAATTTGAATAACCAAATTGTCAGTAGCAGGCCACTCCTTAAAAAAGTTAAAATTTAGAGCATTGAATGAATTGGAATGGCGGCCAAACATATATTTTGATACGAACGTAACTAAATATCGTTCTTGGTTAAATTCCAAAGACCTCTTACAAGGGCATCATCATAGAATTTGCAATAATACCATCCATTTCTTTTACATTGAAACCTAAAACTGTAGATAAGAAACAAATTCTATAAACAAATAAGGGTGCCTATCTTCAAAAAAGTTATTTATGCAAACTATAAGAAACAATGGATTAATTATGCTGCCATGATGTTTGGCCTAACAATTGTGCACCAAAATCTTCAGGAACTTCACATTATTAAGTACAATCAGGCAAATCGTGTAAAGAATACAGAGAATGCATACCATAAATGAATGCACTGTTGAAAAGCCAACAATAACAGTCTCAAAAGGTCTCAATCCACTGCCCAAATGAAACTGAAATAATGATATCAAGGTTCATTGAAAGAAATTAAAGTAGAATGCAAAACCAAATGAAAAGTAATGAGCATTGATGGTCTAAGTGACGTATTATTCATCCGGTGCAAGTATTGGTGTACTTTTTTGAACACTAATAGTATTGGAAGATCTATTCCCTACGAGAACAAAAAGTAACCGTGCATTTGAAGATACTACCAAAGCATTAATAGCTTAAATTTAATTAAATCTATGATTTTGTTGAACATCAAATATATTTATCGGGTCCCAGTAGTTCAGTACAAGTTCCAGTTCACATTGTGTAAATCCACCGCTACCAACCTTGAAGGCCTTAAGTCCTCATAACAACAACAAGAAGGATAGAAAAAAACTGAAAAATTCTAATACAACTACAATTAGTTTAATTTAGAAAAAAAAAACACCACAAAAAAAAAATAATCATAACGAATATTTTTATGTATTTGGATGGATGTTTTGGGTGTAACAATATATTGAATTTGTACCAGTATTTAACCATTTTGCAGCTAGAGCTGTTTTTTGGTCAAATTCCCACATGCAACGCAGGAATCGCTGTGGGTTCCAATAACCTTGGCATCATGGACGACGACGTATAATCTGTAGAAGAAGGAGGAGAAGAAGAATAAGTGATAGTAGTAGTGGAATAAACAAGCTCGTACTTTGTCGAAATTGGCATCAACAACAAAGTATTTGAAGGTTGCATATTCACCGAGTAGAGTAATTTAAAGGCCACAGTACAAGCCGTGACAATGAATTGTAAGAACCAATTGGGATCCACTCAAAATCTCAAGACATGCAATGATCGTGACCGGACCTACTTCTAAGGTTTTTGATCGATGCATTGAATTGACATGTAACGAAAGGAGAAGAACTGAAAAAACATAATGGTGAATACCTTTTAAACTTCCTGAACATGTTCTTGATTGAATGTTTCTTATCGATTAGAAAACTAAACAGTGATGAAAAGATTATTGAATGAAGATAAAAGAGAAAAACTTTTGTTTTTTTTTTAGTAAGGTAAAATATTAATGATGTATTTACTCTTTGTCTTAAACTTCCAAATTGTAAATGCTTAATTAATTATAATTTATTATTCACATGGAGAATGTTAACAAATCAGTTATGTTACTTATAAATGATTGATGAAATTGACAAAAGATTATTCATTGATAATAAAAGAGGAAAATAAAAGTTTTTCTTTTCAAGCTATTTTTAGAAGTAGTATCAACTATTATATTGGTCAATGATCACATTAGAATAATTGTTAGAAAGTAATTACATGTTTTGGGTGATGAGTGTTAAATATTAGGGGAGTTGCACTTTGTATCCTAATTTTTTTTAAAATTTTTATTTTAAAATTTTACAAATTAAATTTTTTACATTGCACATTCTATATAACAAAAGTGTTGCAATGTGATTTTTTTGTAAATTTTTTGTCAATGTCAATAGGTTGACTTTTAACAAAAAAAATAACGGAAGTAATAAAAGGGCCATATTATAATATTTTTGATATATTTTTGAGTTATTTTAAAACTCATAATTTGAGGGGTCAAGTGTGTATTTTACGCAAAAAAATATCAGTCTTCATTACCTAATTAATAATCATACCCAGCTTTTGATTAGAGACTCTCAATTAACAATTTGGAGAAAAATTTTGGGGTTAATTATAAATTATACCCTAAAAGATCGTTTAAATTTTAATTTGTACCCTAAAAGATAAAAAATATTAATTTATACCCTCAAAGATAGAAATTTGTATCAATGTACACCCCCAAAGATCAAAAATTTTAATTTGTACCCTCAAAAATAGAAATTTGTATCAATATGCACCCCTAAAGAGAAAAAATCTTAATTTGCACCCTCAATGATAGAAATTTGTATCAATATGCACCTAAAACTAAATTAATAAATTATACCTAGATCCCTTTATGCTTGTAACTTAATCATTTTGACCCCTTCACATTTAGAATATTACTCCTACATCTCATGACGTTTGTGCACGTGTAACACGTAATCTTTTTTCGTTGATATCTGTTAATATAACCGTTAAAAAATATGATATTATCATAATAAAAAATTATAATTTTATATTTTCTTTTATTTTATGAGTCCAATATATTCTAAAGTTCAAAATTAAACTTACCATTTGAATGTTTAATAGAATAAAATGTTGCACATTGAGTGATATATTACATTGGATATAAAAAATATTATATAAATATCTACATTTTATTGGACATTAAAATAATAAACTTGATTTTGAACTTTAGAATATATCGGACCCACAAAATAAAAGGTAATATGAAATTATAATATTTTATTAGGATAAAATCATATTTTTTTAACAGTTATATTAATATATATCAACGAAAATGAGTTATGTGTTACACGTGCACAAACACTGTGAGATGTAGAAGTAATATTCTAAATGTGAAAGAGTCCAAATAATTAAGTGACAAACATGAAGGGATCTAGGTGTAATTATTAATTTAGTTTTAGGTGCACATTGATACAAATTTTTATCTTTGAGGGTGTAAATTAAAATTTTTTATCTTTAGGGGTACACATTGATACAAATTTTTATCTTTGAGGGTATAAATTAAAATTTTTAATTTTAGGGTACACATTGATATAAATTTTTATCTTTAAGAGTATAAATTAAAATTAAAATTATCTTTCGAAGTGCAACTTGTAATTAACCCAAAACTTTGCGTATGTGATCTCCCAAAGTGGACCCCAACAACCAACGGGATAAAAGCAAGCGGGAAAACAGACCTCCAGGCGGGCCCGACATTCCGCCACTCTCTTATCTTGAAAGCACCAAACTCCGAACCTCTGTTCACTCACCGAACCTCCACGTGACACTGATCCGTTGGCTCGGACATTGCTTCGTCATCCGCCACCTCTGTACTTGTACGCTTCCTCAGTCTTCGTCCTTCTCTCACTTTCGGCTTACATCAGTTCTCTCTCTCTCTCTCTCTCTCTCTCTCTCTCACACACACACACACACGACAGAGTTATTCGATGGCAAGGAACAGACCGATGATTGCCTTAGGTTTGATTTCTGCTTTTGTTGATTTTTTTTTCTCTTAATTGTGTGTATATCTAAGTTGTAGATATACGCATATGTAACACTTTTTGAATTTCGAATTCATTGGTGAGCTAGCTGATTATGTTTTTGTTGATTTCGTGAACAACTTTTGTTTTGTTCTGTTTCTTCTCGGAGAAAACGACGAAAAGCTGTTTCTTCTTCTTATTCTTTGGAAATATAGGCGTTGATGAAAATAAGAGGCTTCACTAGATCATGATATGATTGTTGTTTCTAACTTGAGTTCGAACTTTGTTTAATTTCTTATTTTGGTGCTCCCATTGAAGTAATTAAGCGAAGCGATTGAGTTTCTCTTTTCTTTTCATGTGGGTTGTCAGCAACCGAACAGAGGATGTTTGTGTGAATACGACAGTAGGAGTGAAGAGGTTTTTGAGAACATACCATAGGTGACAGTTTTTAGATATGAAGCCCACTGAATAGAACTCTTACTCGGCCATCAGTTCAGCAAGTGGGTCTTAAGATACAAGCATTACACATATAATATTTTGTAGCAAGAGATGGCTATTTCAGTCTGATAACTTCACCGATATAACCGAAATTCCTTTTGCTATGCCATTATAGTCCCTCAATGTTTCTGCTTGAATGGAAATTCTTAACTTTCCAATTGTTAACCTTCCCTACTTCTTCTATCCTGGTGTTATCGCCCAAAATTGAAGACACCTGTTAACAATTATCATCCCTCACATGGATTCTATGCATAGGTGAGCTGATAGCCAGGACTCCGAGCATGCCTTTTTAAGTATTTCTTTAGATATTTCAAATGCTACAGAAATACTTAAAATGGCTGTGAGTTTTGGACATGTTGTGTTGAATACATTGTCTTTATATAGACAGAAAAACTTGTGAGTAGCGCTGTAGGACCTCATGTGAGTTTTATTCAGAAAGTAGTGTCGGATGTCTTTGTAACTTTGTTAGTTTTAGTTAGAAAGTAGTTTCATAGACCTTTTGTAAATTTCTTTCAGGAAAAGAATGAAACAGAGCTCAACGGAAACGAATAAACCGGAAAAGAAAGAATAATGTATAGAATCCCACTCCTTCATTTAGCAATCTGCTACAAATGACCAATATGAGCCCTATACTAAGACTGCTATTGTTTCTTTTTGTTTTGCAAGGTGAAGTAGAGTGCTTGCCCTAATGATCGGTGGTTGAATGAATTTTACAACTGTCTGGCTGCCGCTTTCTTGACAACTTAGTTCTAAGATTGTCACTCCATGGGGGGAGCTTGTTCAAGAAAGCGAGACCAACAGGTTGATGAGGATGTCATTGATAGGGGATTTTCTGGAAGATATTGTAAATGCGGTAGTTCAAAGTGGTTGGGAGCCTCATTTGCTCGAGCAGCTGTGGACCCTAAACAGGGAAATGGGAAATGCCCGTCTCTCATGGAACTGTGCATTTATAAGATTCGTGAAGTATGTCTTCTCGTTTATCAAGCTCATATCAGGACACAGGAGTATGATTTCTTTTCATGTGGACTGATATCTTATTCTTTGCTGCATAACAGGACATAAATAAATATAACAACTTTTCCATACTGCCAAGGGATATTAGTCAGCAGATCTTTGATGACTTGGTTTATTCCCTATGTATGACTGGTGTAAATCTTGAAGCTTTTCGAGATTGTGCTTTGCAGGTATCTCCCAGTACTGATTCTCTGTACTATTTGATTATTTGTGGTCACCAGTCTGAAGAGGTATCTGTCTCATTCTTGGCAGGATCTTAATATGGGGGAATACCCAGGAGTTGATGACTCATGGATGGGTGTTATTTCTTCACAAGGGCCATCTTTACTTTCAGTTGATATTTCTGGGTCTGATGTTACTGATTCTGGGTTGATTCATCTCAGAGATTGCACAAATCTTCAAGCTTTGAATTTTAGTTTTTGCGAGCAGATTTCAGACCGTGGGCTGGAATATATCAGTGGTATTCCTCCCACTGCTCTCCTTCCCCTGCCTCCCAAAAAATTGATTTACTTGTTTGACCATGCTTACTAATTGAATTCTCCTGTGTGTGTGTGTGTGTGTGCAAATATGTGATTCTGTATCTGCACTTAATTGAGTCTAGACATGACTTGGAGGAAGACACAGAAATAAACTCGTACGGTTGTGGGGGCATGCCCTTTTTTCCACTTTTCCACGTGGAGATACCTTTGTGACATTGGCTGTATTGTTCTCCTTCAGCTACTAGTAGTTGTGAGGTCAGATTCTTTATGGCAGGAGGTATGGAGCTGTGTCCACAATGAGTTTGAATTGAATTATCAGCACAATCAATAAAATTAATTTTAAGAAGATTCAGAGGGTTACATATTATTGGTTTGTTTTCTTAGCGTGATGAGTGTTTACAGATTGTTAGAGCTTCATATGAATGGTCTGGACATTTGCATTTAACTTCTTGTATGCAGCTGTAGTTTATTGAAAGCATCCTTTTGTGGGCATCAATATTACTCTCATCTGCTTTCCTTCTCCTCCTCCCCTCGTCCTCTTGATATCAACTTGAAATAGCAGCTGGACCAACATATGTTTTCATTGGAGTGGCTTTCTTCACTCAATTGGCTTCTGCTTAAGATTATGTTAATTTTTTCAGGTCTCTCTAACTTGACAACTCTGAGTTTTAGAAGAAATAATGCTATTACTGCTCAAGGAATGAGTGCCCTTTCTGGCCTAGTTAACTTGGTAAAGTTGGATCTAGAAAGATGTACAAAGATACATGGTGGACTTGTTCATCTTAAAGGTTTGTTATCCTTTGCATGCACTCTTTCTTAGTTGAACCTCCTAAGTGATGCTGCATAAATTTAATGATATACTGATTTAACAGGTATAAACTTTGGAATGGTATTTAGCTCTCCAAATAATACGTAGCTCTTGACTGGGACTACTACACTGGGAGTCTTAGATTTACTGAATTTTTAGTCTATGTTCTCTAGAGAATTTATTTATGCGATCCATTCCCTCTGTGAGGACATTTGTCAAGAAAGTGGTGATGGCAAAGCATTTGTGGTATCAGTAATGTTGTCTTCAGACTTGCACCTGCGTATGCGGTGCACTGCTTCTTATAATCTGGTTAGAAATGTCTCTACTGATGACGAAGTGGATTAAGATGATATTTCAGATAGTTTTGCCGACCTCCCTGTGTGCTTCTCCTGTGTGTGCGTGTGTGTGAGAGAGAAAGAGTCACTGTAGAGAACTCAATGGTTAGTAAATAACCCTAGTGAGTGCTTAAATGGAAATCCTTTGTTGGCTTCTCCGTTAAGTTCTTTTGACAGTTCATGCTCAGTTAGTGTAAAAGAATAATGTTAATTATATAGTGTATGAATTTTCAGCTAAAAAGAATTGACTTTTCACTTATCAATGGACTATCTCAGGGATTTTCTTGAGGAATTTAATGTTGCATGTTATTTCAGCACTTGAGTCCGTTACTTATTTGGCATTAAAGATTTAGTCCTGTATTATGGTTTTATGAGATCCTACACCCTCACCAACCCCTATTAATGAGGACTAAATTGAGTGCTATCTTTAGTTGTCTAAATTACCACTTGGAGGTAATATTAAGTCCACTCCCACCAAAGAAGAAGAAATAAAAAAATCAACTTGATAAAAACTTAAAATGAAATTACATGACCCAATTTTTTGAAATCTCAGTTTTGGTTCCAGTATAACATTTACTGATAAGATAGCTTCTTATTAATCTTTTTTTTTTTAAAACTTTTGTGGTGTAAGGTTGGGAATGAATCCCTCAAAATGGGAAATTTTTATTTGAATATGCAGTTCTGGCAGAAAATAATGGCTGTGCTACTTAATGAAGGCTTGTGTCCTCAGTGTGCAGCTTATTCTGGCTCGTCTTTTTTTTATTTATCCAGTTTTGCTGTGACCACTTGAAATGGAATTTTCAATGTTGCACTTGATGTGCATATTGCTTTTAAATTAAGAGGTTTATGCTGGTTACGATTACGTCTTCTTGTACTCTTGACAACTTTTAAGTTTCCTTTTTGTAAAATGTTTTATTATTTGAAGGTCTTTTCTCAATTTATTGGTATACTGGTATATTTGAGTGGAATTCCATGATAATTGACGTATATTACCCACTGACAAGGCATTTTCCCAAAATGTAGACCTTCTTTCATCTATCATTTTACCTGATCAAAGTGAATTGCACCCCAAACTGTCAGGTCATCAAACTGAGTTGCATGCTTCATATTTTGGCAGGACTAACAAAGCTAGAGTCTCTTAACATCAACTGTTGTAATTGCATCACGGACACCGATATGAAGCCTCTTGCAGGTGAATCTCATCCCCCCCTTCTTAAAATTTTTCCTCTCCCTTTTCTCTTCATCTTTGAAGAGGAACAGTTCAACTTGTATTGCTAGGTTGTAATTGTTGTTGATATACTTGGTGTTGAGGTCATACAAAGAGCAAGATAATGTTAGCATGTGCTTTTACTGAGCTAATTATCCAATCTTTTGGGTCATAAAATATTTGGTTGTCGAATTTTCAGGGCTTACAAACTTGAAAGTGTTACAAATTTCCTCCAGCAAGGTTACAGACTATGGTGTCACCTTTTTGAAAGGTATAAGTTTTTTGATTATTAGTTATTCCTTTTTGCTACTTTCATATTATCATGATGAAACATATGTAGCCTTAGAGCCATGGCCCATGGGCCATGCTCACAATCAAATTTGCAGCTCTCAGGGACATAAAAAATGGGTCACTTGAGGTTTAAAAGTTTTTTGTGCTGGATCAAAACTTCTTATTCAAAGTGATTTGAATACTGCATTTTTATTTTTCTCTTCTTTCCTCAAGACCTTGTTGCAGTTGGATCCTAGATTTTCTGTGTGTGTGTGTGTGTGTGCGTCTACTTCTCTCCACATATCCACAGTCATAAATTTGTTTGTGTTTACAATGAGGAGTCTATCCAATGTTTCTAACTTATTGCAAAAGTGAAAGATGGATCCAACATGTGGAGGATAAATGTGATGACTCAAAACGACTGGATTGGGCTAAAATGAGCTATGGATGGATTATTGTTCTGTATGTTTGATTATGGTGATAGGAGGGGATGCCTTGACATTTGAGTGAAAAGTTCATGTGTTGAAGACAAAAATATTTGTGTTTGTTGGAATCCTCCACATAAGCCGGGCTCAAAGTATTTGTAAAAGGATATAGTTAAAGTTGAGTGTATCTTCGATAATGAGATTGTAAAAACTTGAAGGTTGTTCATTTATGAAGGACAAAAAGTCATTGCTCTAAATTTTATTCCATTGATGTTACTACCTAGAAATCTGTAGACTTTGTAGCAGAATGTCACCCCAAGATTGAAGTAGTTCCCTCCATCCGAATGCTACTGGGTGCCCTACTAGTTAGAACCCTTACCTCTTTTCATCTTTACTGGGTTTTTAACCATAGGACTTGATTTTTATATTTGCTTATTCTGATATACATGTACTCTTAGGTGTAGTTATTCCCCCCCTCCTCCACCCCCTGCACCTTGGGGGAAAAAAGGGGGTGGGGGTTATCTGTTTAGGGACATTACTCCTACCAAATCTTTTTTAAATCAGTGAAATGACATGTCATTGATTATCTTACCTTAATCTGACAGGTGTAAGAACTGTCCCAGGTATAAATTTGTACTTTATGTTGCTTACTGAGTCAGAGATACCCCACAATAATAAATTTGTTGGAACTTATCTATGTTCATTGCAGCTTTGCACAGCCTTGCTTTATTGAACATGGAGGGTTGCCTTGTTACCACATCATGCTTGGAGTCGCTTTCAGGTTCACGTTGTCCTTGGCTTTTCTACTGATGGCTGTTGTCTTTCAATATCTTGTTTTAGCTTGGGAGGTTGTAACCTGTAGCTCCTGTAAGAAAAATGGTATGGAAAATTATTCTATGCCTGGGATGCTTCTCGCACCAAAAATGCGAGCTTTGGTGCACTATGCTTCTTGCCTAGAGCTAGCTACATTTGATAAATCGTCTCTTGAAACAATTCTGTCAATGCTGATTCATCAGTCTACCTCTGATTGTTTAATTTGATGTTCAATGCATACCCCGAAAGTATTCAAAATTGGAAATATAAACTTGTGATGTAGAGATAAATATTTGACATTTTGTACTTTTGTGTGAACTAGGGAGAATGGATAATCATAACAATTACTTTTCTTTTTAGAATTTGTTTATTTATGATTGAATTGTTTACTCTTGGGAGTTTGTTATATCTGGTTCAATGCAGCTATCTTAGATTGTTGGAACGATTGTATTGTGGTTGTAAAACAAATAAATTGATTTGTTCTGAAAGTTTCAGAGAAATGCATGTTACTGATAATATCATCTGCACAAGACTTTGTTCAAGTTTCATTTTTAACTTCATGTTTGATGTATTTGTTTTTATGCAGCTCTGGGTTCTCTGTTATATTTGAATCTAAGCAGATGTAATTTGACCGATGATGGGTGCAAGAATTTTGCGAGTAAGTTTTTTGCACACTTTTGTCATGCATCCTTAGCTTTAGCACAACCATGTGTCTTAAATTTACAAGGTCTAGCATCAATTTTTTTCTGTAATTTTCATCACATGTATGAAGGCTATCTTCTGTATGTCTTGTTTCTGTAGGGTTGCATGCTTTGAAAGTATTGAACTTGGGATTCAATGACATTTCAGATGCTGTTTTGGTGAACCTAAGAGGTGGTCTCTTCCTTCTCTTACCAATACAAGTCACATGCATATGGTTGGAAACCTATGCCCCTCTGTTTATGCTAAGACAGTTTTAGGGAGAAAATATGGCCCTTGTACCAGAAGAATTGGATTTTTTTTGCTAATATGACATACATGTATTACATTAAGCAAAAAAAGCAATAGTAGTAAATCAGTTAAGTCAGTTGTTGAAGTATGAGTGAAGTTCCTGTTCTGTATCGGGAAACTCTAGCAATCGGGAGTAAGAGGGAATAAGGAATTTCTTTGACGGTAAGAGTTGCAAGTATAGGGGGGAAGGTGGAAAGGGGCTTATGGAGAAGCCCGATGTTAGTAGCTTAACACAGAGCTTCTGCACAGGCTCCCCAAGTTGGAAGTTAGGAATGTGGATGGATGAGGGGTTAACCCTCATCCCCCACTTCGGAATATGTTCAAGGAGATGTTATGTTGATTGTTGACATTTTGGCAAAATGACTTTTGTGGAAGAATCATGATGTGATATGTTTAACTGCATTTCTTGAGGAATTCATGGCTGCTGTATATTCCATTTTGTGGTTACTCTCTACCGAGGGTGCAGTCTATTGTTCAGTGTTTGTGTTGAAGAACATATGTGTATGACAGAAGAATGATGCTTCGCTGTCCGTACATGTTTTCTGGTATTGTCAAGCAGGTTTAACAAATTTGGAGAGCTTGAATCTGGATTCATGTCGGATTGGCGACGAAGGGCTGGTTAACTTGAAAGGTTACTTTTTACACAGTCTAGTTCATTTACAGTTTTTCTTTTTCCTCATTTTGCCTGTTGTGCATTTGGTGATTGTTCTGTTTTCTTTCAGAGGTCACTTGAGAAAAAACTTTCTAGAATATGAATGATACCGCCTTACCATTTTTTTCATTTTCCTTGCGGCGTATTTTGGTTGTCATGTGTATTTGTATTCTGTTACATTTTGTGCCTCAATCAAAAATCAACATGTATGATGCAACCTTGATACAAAAGCAATCTTAACTGTGAAATTTGCAACTACGTTACTTCATGGACTTTTCATTGATCACATGAATTTGAACGTCGTGTTAGATACTGCTAAAAGGAAATGAGCAGTTCCTATGGAAGAAATGGAGCCAATTCAATTCTGTGGGCCATCTCAAAACTTTAGTTTCCTCTAAAGTTCAAGGCTGTTGGTCGAGCTATGAATTTAATAACCCAGGCTCTGTGAGTGTGACCCATTTGTTGTATTTCCTTGAAAACAAAAGAAAATAAGAGGTTCAACTCCTAAGCTTGTCTTCATGGGTATTAGACTGGGTAAGTGAGCCTCTACCTAATCATTTGAGTGAGGCAAATAAGTAGGTAGCTGGATAAGTATTAGTCCTCTGGTTTTCACATATCCTGCTGGTGCAGTGCTCCTGTGTTCCTATGAAAGCAACATCGTGTTTTTTTTAAGCAGGTATTTCAATTACTGGTATCCAGAGGTCTTTGATTCTTTGATTAAGTCAACGAACCTGGTCTGCCTGCTTGTCCCTTATTGAACTTTGCACCTAATTGTAGTATTTTAGTCTCTCTCTCTCTCTCTCTCTCTCTCTCTCATTTGCTGATTTCTCATATTTTTTGTTCAATGTTTGAAGCACAGGCCTTCAGCATTTGATATATTTGGAGTTGTCCGATACGGAAGTCGGAAACAATGGATTGCATTATCTTTCTGGTTAGACATTGTTTTATACTCTCTGCATACAAGATGTGACAGATTGTTATATGAACTTTGCAAATTTGCATATACATTTCTCATGAGTCTTAAATGTTATTTAGCTACTGAGATGATTGATTATTCAGCTCTTCTGCATGTGTGTAGATACTTCTTTCCTAAACTTCTGAAGTCAATCGATATTTTTTGGTGCTAATCGTCTCTTATGTATGAATGTGTATTACATCTGAATTTTTGTTTAAATAAATGCATGAGTGTATCATGGAGAGTCATGTGAGATTACAAAGGTCCGAGGCAGATGTGACGGTGCATGGTGAAATTGTCTTTGAACATAGGAATATTATTAGATAGTTTTAATATCATGTTGTGTAATGACTAGTTATTTCGTACACATGTTAGTCAATTTTTTAGGATATGACTCTGGTCTCTATCATTTTTGGCTCATCTCTTTCCTGTTTGATGTTTAATTGACCGTAATGATTATTCTAGTCATTACTACATATAGTCAGTATGCATATCAGCTCCTGATATGTGCTTAGGTGTGAGATCCGGCTACCCCCAACATGTTGTGAAAGGGGGGATATTTGGATGTTGAAGTTTTTCAATTCCACACCTTATATCGGTAATCCCTTAGAACAAATGCGTTGTATCAGATGTAGAAATATTTATTGGACATATTTAGTCCTAGATAAAAGCTTGACTGGGTTGGATATATTCAGTATCCGATAAAGAGATTATAAAGTATCATAAAGTTTCTTCATCTCTTCATTCTGTTAAACATGCAAGTTTAGTTGGGTATGATTTTGATAGCATCCACATGTCGAACTGATCGGGTACCTATAATGTATTTTGTTGTGTCCAATGGATATAGTTGATTCTTTTTGAAACGTCTTTGACATGATTTTCGATGTATTAAACTAACTCCACAAAGTTCCATTGAAGTCGAATGTAATTTTGTGTTTGTCTTCAACTTTGTAGATTTGGGTAATCTGCAGAGTTTGAATCTGTCGTTCACTGTTGTTACCGATGGTGGCTTGAGGAAGTTGTCTAGATTATCATCTCTAAAATCACTCAATTTGGATTCTCGCCAAATCACAGACACTGGGCTTGCAGCTCTTACAAGTAAGCATGTTGGGAGGACTTTTTCACCCAGATTCTTGTATGTGGTATTTTAGATATTGCTTCTTTGATGTATGTTCTATATGTATGCTTAGTTCCTTTATGAGTTCAATTGATCTGATATGAACTATTGGGACATAAGGCGTCTAATTATTAGCTTTCTCACTTACTGATTTTATTGCTTTTATGCTTATTTTCCATAAAAGTCTTTCGTTGTGGTAAGGATTTAGCATTTCCTTGATGGCTGAACTCATCTTGAGCATAGTGTGGGGTATGGCCACGATACAGACCAACTTAATATAGTAACCATGAAAAAATTAAAGTCACGAGTTTATGTCTTTGTGATCTACAGTTGTGATGCCTAATCAAGGTGTGAAAATTTCTCTGACCAAGAAAAGCAGTGAAAATTTCTTAACTTGGGGTGTCAAGCAATTTCATTATTTCTGTTCTTTTTCTTCTGGCCAGCCCCGACTTATAAGGTCATGGATTAGTCCATTCTAGGAGCATGGGTGCAGGCACCATGACCAGGGGTGGAGCCACCCGGTGTACTGTGGGGCTGTTGCCCCCACCCAATTTTTTTGTGCAAAGATTGTTTTATATATTTATATTTCTATATTTTTGCCCTCAAAAAAATTATCATGTACATAGTCCTTTTACTCATCTCTCACAATTAGATTTAATCAGTAATGCTCCGTTTAGTATGATGGAAAAATGGAAGGATGGAAAAATGGAAGGATGGAAAGTTGGAAGGATAGATAAAATACATTTTTGGTACGAAAGGAAAATAGAAAGGATGGAAAAGTGGATAAAACATTAATTATTTGTGTTGAAATGTATCTTATTTGTCTATATATCCTTTGATATATACATATATTATATATACATTAATTTCATGTATACATACAATGATAAAATTTGTATTTATACTTTTTTTTAAAAAAAATTAAAAATTTATTTTTTCCATCTTACCAAGCACAAAAAAAAAAAATTAATCATTTTTATTTTTCTTCCATCCAACCAAACATAAAAGAATAAAAGAGTATCATTTCTATTTTCCTTATTTGGAGGATGGAAAGTGTATCCCTCCTACTTTTCATTTCTCCTACCAAACAGAGCATAAGCTTGCAATTAGAGAACTTAACTAATGTTTAGTTAGTTCAATCCCATAACTTATTTTTCAAGTTTACTCTTGCCTCCTTCCTATATTTCACCCTCTCAATATATTGAGAAAAATATCTTTAATGGCATTGAAAATGAGATTATCATGCAATGTTTCAAAATATAAAATATAGTCTGGAACAATAGTAACTTACCAATCATCATTAAAGCTACCATCTTGCAAGTAAAGAACGTAATTTCATCATAACAATAAAAGCACATTTGATCGGTCTATAATAAAATTATTTATATACTTTTTTGTATAAAATTCCCTTATATTTGTACTTGTATACATATGATTTTGGAAGAACATAACAAGTTCCGATAAAGACAAAACAAAAAAGCACATACACAACAAGCAAATAGCACTTTCAATTTATTTTTGAAAAAAGCAAAAAAGTAAAAGACGAAGAAGTAAAAAGTACTTCAAAGCTTTTATGGGGTATTGATGCAAATCAGAGTTTTCATTTTTCTTTGCCATGCAAATAGGTTGCAGACTTAATTTCCAGGACACTAGGGCCCAAGTATCTAAGCTTGGGCATGTGTCCTGTTATTGGTCACAGTTAGGGCATTACTCACAGAATGTGCTAGTGGAATTGTTTGCATGCAAAAATCCTATGACAATTTAGCTCAGTCCAATACTGTCATTGTATGGATGTTTCGGTGCCGTATTAAGACCAGGGAAGTACACATTGAAAAAAAGGTAATTAGAACCAGGGAACTACTAGCTTTGGCTGGTACATTGGGTTGCACATGGCTCATGTCAACTTCTTGTAACATTTTTGGACGGCCTTATTGCAGCCTTCTTTGTCAATAGTATTTCAGTTCATTTTTACCACTTTTGAAATATTACCTCAAAATTAATCGCACATCACTAATTCTCTCTCACTCTCTCTCTACTTATTTTTCTTTTCCATTTCGATAACCATCTCTGGGCACATAAATTCTATGCAAGAGTCATACAATGGATGCTACTAACTTTAGTTTGCGAGAATTTTTGCTTGAGGTTGCTTTTTTATGTTTTAGTTCTTTTTCCATTTCTTTTTGGCTATGATTCAAGTAGATATATGTTACAGTATTTCTTTCTTCTTTATATCCTTTTTATACTGCGTGCAAGGTCCCATTTTCCTGCCTTTGCTGATGTAGGTTTGACTGGATTGACTGAGTTGGATCTTTTTGGGGCTCGTATTACTGATTCTGGAACAAACTATTTGCGAAGTATGCTTGAAATAACCCTCTTGGACATTTATTTTTGGAGCTGCAAATCTCTATCTCACAGCTATAACCATGTCTAAAATATTTGTTCTGATATTATTTGGTTGCTAAAAATTAACAATTTTTAAGATTTAAATATTTGTTTCGATACTATTTGGTTGTTAAAACTTCAACCTAAAAGACATCTGATTGGAGGGTGGTGTTTTGGAAATTTCAACCTTTTGCCTTTTAATGCTGTTAATTTTTCTGTAATTATCACTATTAAAGTTTACTTGCAACGAATGATCCATTTTTATAAAACTATTTAGGTATAAAACTGATTTATATGGGAACAATCTGCTTCTATCAAACCATCTGGACTTTGTTTTCCGATTATTGCTGGCTTTAAATCTAATTGTAAATTTCCCCATTGTGTGTGTTGAAAAAGGTTTTAAAAACTTGCGCTCGCTGGAAATTTGTGGTGGAGGATTAACTGATGCTGGTGTCAAGAATATCAAAGATCTTTCATCTTTGACACTGTTAAATCTTTCCCAAAACAACCACCTGACTGACAAATCCCTGGAGTCAATATCTGGTACTTTCCATCAACTTCAAACTTCAAACTATCTATGCCATTTCTTTTACTTTTGGAAGCTCTATGGAACATCTGCATTTTGACATGTGAGGTACATTGTTTGTTTTTGTGGGTATGTCATAACACTAATTCAAAAGTCATCTTCTGAGGGTTGACGTGCCAAAGCCATAAAATCATTGTTGTATGGCTAACAGTGGATGCGCCAGTCTGGAATTGTGGGTCTGATTTCCGCCATGCAGTGATGTTTTGTAGATTGCATTGTCATTAGTTGGTGACTGCTATTTCTGCTGGGATGTTCGAAGCTGTGGTCTAATATATTGTTCTTGGAAGTGATCATTGAAATGGACTGTTTCCATCCTCTTGAAGACAACCAACCAAACTACTGGTCATTTATCCCTCCAATCGTAGTGAAACTGGACAATTCATCAATGATTCTGGAAGCCCTATTAAGTTGCTTCTCATGCATGTAGAAGCGTTACCTGCAATTGATGATAGAATAGTTTTACTTTTTCATGTTTTGACAATGAGATTTCTAGACTGCTATCTTTTGTGTCGTTGGCGGTTCAGCTTGCTTTATATTACTCGCTAATAATGCAGGATTGAGACAATTGGTCTCTTTAAACATGTCAAACTCTCGTATTACCAGCGCCGGGTTGCGGCATCTGAAGCCACTAAAGAATCTCAAATCACTGACCTTGGAGTCCTGCAAGGTGACTGCGAGTGATATAAACAAGCTTCAGTTAGCAGACCTCCCGAATTTGGTAAACTTTCGGCCTGAATAGTCTGTAAGAAAGACATTTCCCGAATGTCTCACCAGCAATGAAGTGCTGCTGTATATAAATGACCACAATAAAGCATGGCATTTGTGTTTGTACATATATGGCTAACATTAAGATTGGCATTGATAACAATGAAGTTCTCTGTGCTGCATGAGCATGCTCACGTATCGTCTGCTTCACACAAGAAGTGTAAATAAGCTTCCCTGGCGGGTGGTTCCTAAATACAACTCCCAGGAGCTATGGTATATAATATTTGATCCCAAGTTGTTGTGTGATGCTTTGATGATTTGTGTACATTTATTACTCTTTTAAGGCTTTTGAGCCACTACTATGGAAAACCGTCTGAATGTAAATCTTGGCTGCTTCTTAGTGCCTGAATGTTCTTTTTTGTAATGGCCATGAATTAGTGTGGCGCGTTTTAAATAAGTCATGCCAGCATAAGTTAATGTCCGATATCCATCTAGGTTTATTTGATGATTACTTCCGCCTGGGGTTGCGAAACAAAAACTCCAAGATATGTTGATTTTCACCCATCTCCTAGATGATATAGGATTGAATTTTTTTTAATACAAATTTTTTTTTTAATGTTACAAAATGGTAATTTATTTATAAGTAATGTTATTGGGACCTAAAAGTTTAATCTAATTTGTTGATATAATGATGTGATTTTAGTAAAATTATTGATTTAACACTGAGTTGTAATGTTTGATAAGGTTCACGGTCAATTTAAATGTAAATGTTATAGGGAATTTGGGTTTGGAAATTAGGTTCCAAGAGCATTCTTCGTTTATTAAGATTCAAGTGGGGGTTATAAAGCACAGGTGGTTCCTATGTTGTAAGGGTGGAGCTGAAAAATTAGTTTAGGGTGGTGGGTATATTAATAAGTTCTATTTTTTAATTGATTGTTGAAGGGTTTTTTTTTTTGGATCTGCAGAAATTCTTAAATTTATATTTGTTGAAATAATATTTAAAAATTTCAAAGTTTATTGAACTTAAATAATTAAAAAATGATGTACATCACATATACACAAGAAATAAAAAAGAAATTAATTATTATTATTTACAGTATCTCTAATAAAATAATAATCTGCAATATCTATATAATAATAAAATAATTCTATAATTTAAAAAAAATTACAAAATATTTTTAATATGTTCAAAATTTATTCTGACATGTTCAAAGCATATCCAGTGGACCTTATTAAATATTGGGACTTACTATTCAAGTCACAATATATTAAGTAGTGAAATTAGATTTCAATTTCATTTGTCAAATGTTAGTAATCATTTAGGTATGAGTTTTTTTATCCTAATCTATATCACAAGAACATAATAAAAAAATACATTTAAATTTATTTTAAAAAATACATAGCTAATATCAAGTAAAAAAATTTGAGGATGGACATTTGCCCCCAGCCCAATGTTAGGTTCACCCCTGTTATGTCACCACTGGTTCTAGTGACATACACTGTCCCATTTAGGATCTTCCACGACTCTTATATGTTAGCAAATAGAGTTTGATTTATGAAAATTTTATTGCTCCTAGCTTTGTGGTACGGGAATTTTCTTATGGATTCGAGCTAATATGATCACATTCAGATAGAGTTTTATCTCGATTTTTTCCTCAAACTTTTGTTATTATCAACAAAAACAAGAACATGAATAATTTATAGTTAAATAGAATTGTTGGAAAACTATAAGATTCAAACACATTACCAAAAAATAAGTAATTTAAAATTTATTTAATGTTTAATCAATTCATGATAATATTTATGAAACAAACTTGGTTCGGATTTAAATTTTCTCCGATAGACTTTCTCTACGAGGGTTCTATTTAATGAATGATGTACGTTGAGAAGAGACTGTACCGACAAAAATCTAACTCCGGTCGTTCCTGTTATGCACCACACCATTGGATATCAATGGGGGGTCCCACTTCTCCAACGAACGGTGTTATTTAGAGCGTAGGTGCAGGCTACATATCTCGGAGGTAACAGAAGATAAAACCCCCAGCCATATTCCAAGTCGACGGCTCAAAATTTCACGCTCAACCAACCAATAGGAAAACAACCCAAAATCCACTTTCTCCCTCTCTGTCTCTCACATCTCATTGGCTATTGCATGGATGTTAATCGTTAGAGAGAGAAAAAAATCGTCGACCCTGAGATCTAGGGTTTGTATATCTCTCTCTATCTCTTCTCAATCCATTTTTACAATTTTCAGAACTTCAATTCAACCCAGAAGACCGATTTCACGATTTATGTAAGGCTTTCTTTTACCTCGATTATTTCTGTGAAACTTTAATACAATCATCCCTCTCAGTATATACGCACACACAATTCCAATGACTAATTATTCAGCTCTTCCTAAGAATTCATATGTGGAGCTACAATTACAAGATGATAGTTTTGGATCTGAAAAACCTAGATCTCACCAAAACCCATCTTTCAAATTGCTATCTGTTGATAGTGAACATGGGTTCGTCAATGAAGATCATGATTTTGATGACGACGACGACATTGAATTTGATAATTTAACCTTTATTGCTGGTGGTAATAAATCTGGGTCTGGGATTTATGGTGCTGTTTTTAACCTCACCACATCCATGATTGGAGCTGGCATTATGGCCTTACCTGCCACCATGAAAGTTTTGGGGTTACCATTAGGGGTTGTATTGATAGTTTTGATGGGCATTTTGTCGGAAATTAGTGTTGAATTGTTTGTTAGATTTTCGGTTCAATGTAATGCATCGTCGTATGGGGTGGTGGTTCAAGCTGCATTAGGTAGGACAGCTAGGATTTTGTCTGACATTTGTATAATTGTGAACAATGCTGGTGTTTTGGTTGTTTATTTGATTATTATGGGTGATGTGATGTCGGGTTCAAATCACCATATTGGGGTTTTTGATCAATGGTTGGGAAATGGGTTTTGGGATCATAGGAAGCTGGTGATCTTGGTTATTGTGGTGCTTTTTCTCGCACCACTTTGTGCATTGGAAAAGATTGATTCACTGAGCTTGACTTCAGCTGCTTCAGTAGCTCTTGCGGTTGTGTTTGTTTTTGTTGCTTTTGTTGTAGCAGCTATTAAGCTTGTCGAAGGGAAAATTGAGGCTCCAAGAATGACTCCAGATTTCGGGTCAAAGAAGGCAATTTTGGATTTGCTTGTGGTCATTCCTATTATGTCAAATGCTTATGTATGTCATTTCAATGTTCAGCCTATTTACAATGAGCTTGAGGGACGCTCTCCTCAGAAGATGAACAAGGTGGGGAGGATCACCACTGTCCTTTGTGTACTGGTTTATACTTCGACTGCCATAGCTGGTTATCTACTGTTTGGAAAGGATACTGAAACCGATGTGCTGACTAACTTCGATAAGGACCTTGGGATTCGATTCAGCACAGCTTTGAATTATATTGTCCGTGTTGGGTATATTCTTCATTTGGTTCTTGTTTTCCCTGTTATCCATTTTTCTCTAAGACAAACAGTGGATACCTTGGTGTTTGAGGGATCAGCTCCGCTGTCAGAAAGTAGGAAGAGGTGTCTGGCCTTGACCTTGGTACTGTTGGGACTTATATATTTTGGGTCTACTATGATTCCAAGCATTTGGACGGCTTTCAAGTTTACAGGGGCAACGACAGCAGTCTCACTCGGTTTCACATTTCCATCTCTTATAGCTTTAAGGTTAAGTAAACAAGGGAATAATTTGAGCAACAGCGAGAAGTTTTTGTCCTGGATGATGTTGATATTGGCAATCATAGTTAGCATTGTTGGAGTGGTCAGCAATATTTATAGCATCAAAAGCGGATCTGAATGACCCCATGTGTTCCAATACAGGATTCTTTTGGTAGATGCCGATTAGGTGAAATGATGTAGGATTTGTTTGAAAATATTTTCTGTTGGTATGTTGGCTTGCTGCCACAATGATTTGGCCACACATGAAAATAACCGGGCACTAAGCAGGCTTACTCCAATTTGGGTTAATATCTACTGGTAAATTATTTGCTGGTTATGATCGCGTCAGAAAATGTAGATAAAACCTCACTTTAGACAAATATCCGAGGCTTCTACCGTGACAAGAATATCTCTTACCCCATGGACCACATGATGGATTGTCAATAATACAGAAAGTACAATGAGGTACCATCAATTTTTGTTTTGCTGAATTTATGAATTTGTGCAGACATTGGTTCACGTTGTGCTTTGCCTAGCCCCATTACGTTTCTCTCTTTTCCCCCTTAAGAACAGGGGTCATGTAATTATACAATACAACAATTATAGTGTTGTTTACATGGCTTTTTTCATCACAAGTATTCCTGATTGTCCTCATGATTTTAGCTTGGTTATGTTCATGTTTTGGTTTATTTGGTTATGTTCATGTTTTGGTTTATAAGTATCTCATAATTTGATTGGGTTTGACATCAAATTATATTGTGACTGTTAAAGATTTTAGTGGCTTTGTTTTATCGGATTAAATTCACATATTATTGGCCTTTGACAGTGGGATTGCTTGTAGAACTCAAAGTATGACTGATCATAACGAGATGTGAGAAACAGAACCTCTGGCTGCAGAATTGAGCTATTAGGAAATCCTTCTAAAGCAAAAATAGAGCCGTATAGGAATCACTTACTATTTGCCCATGACTCCATCATATTGTAAGTTGTTTGTGTTACATTTTGATCAGGCTGAAGAATATCATTTTATGCAATCCCTGAATGGAGACTATGTACCACTTTGAGAAATCAACTTGGATTGGAACATGAGATAGATGTTGGCACTGGAAGTCTCTTTAGCAGTGACGAATTGTCTTACCCTATGAAACATGAATGTGGTTATTGGTTATATGCAATGTCTCACTGTATTAACATATAATCTTGGAAGCAAATGCGAAAATTTGAGTGATTCTGCATAATGTAGGAAAGACATTATGGTCTCCCATCCGATCGTTATTGAAGTGTGGGAGACAGTTTAGGATTTCACCATCTACAAATTCCGGTGGAAGATAGACTGTAACCTATATGGTAATTTCTAGATGTTATATACACGTTTGCCATGCCTATAGGGGCGAGTATGTAGAACTTAGAAGTTAATCAGAGTATTCACCAGGACTATTACTATTGCTATGGTGCTTCTGTTCAAGCTGATGTAGGAAAAGAACAGGGATTCTTTATGCTAGTGGCAATTGGCGATAACACAAGTCTAGTCGGTGTCTCTGATGGAGGAGAGATGTATTCCAGTTGAAGCCTCTGATACATTTGAAGAAGCAGATACAATGTAGAAGCAAAGAATATTTTTCATTAAATTCTTTCATTTCCTTGTGATATGCATCATGTGCTACAATCTTTAGTTGGTTTCAGTTAAACAAAAGAAACTAGGTGTCGATTCGACGGCTGATGATCCACACTAGAACAACCCCCCCCCCCCCCCCTCCCCCCCAAAAAAAAAAAAGCCCATACCCAGTGCATAAAATTTTCACCTATAATAGAGTACGAAAAAGGTAAATGGTACAGTTTTGCCCTTTTTTCTCTGAATAGAGGTAAACAAATTTTGAGATAAATTGAGAAAAAATGTATTGGAGAGAATTTCACTCCGGTTATAAGACAATCCTCAGTTAGTCGGCGGCATGGGCTGGTGTGGATCTCAAGGCAAATCAATGTGGATTAAAACACATATCTCACTGTTTGTTTGTATCAAAAACTCCAATTATATATGGACAACTGAACCAGTGCTTCCACATGGGATGGGAGACAGAGTCCTATTCAGTTCGTGCCCATGATCTCTTGAAGTCCAAAGTGTATTGATGGTGGCATGGGCCTCTGGCTGTGGGGGACATACACACCATAATAATACTGAAGATCATTTATTTGTGGGCACTTGGAAATAAGTTGCTGGTGGAGCCATTGGGGAAATACGTGACAAGGTTGGTAACATGTGATTGGGTTGAAAAAGAGAGACGCATTGCTTACGCCAAGTAATATGTGGAATCGAATTCAAGTCTTAGACCTCGTAAGGACTAATCCTTTTCCACTACATTTTGGAATAATGTGACATTTATTTTTAGTAATTCAGGATGCTTGGACATAATTTATAAAAACATTCATACAATGATCTCAAATTAAACTTGGATTGTTGACATCTAAAACAATATTTAATGACAAAGACCCGTGACAATTAGTTTCTTTTCGTGCTCTAGTCTAAACTATTGAATCGAAACTATAGAGTCTTAAGGAGACTTGTTGCATCTCCATTCAGGCCAACAATTATTCTGGGACTCAAACTTGTAATTTGATTCTAATACCAGTCGTTAGATCAAAGTTCTTATCGTTGCATCAAAAATTATACTTATTAGTCATATTTGGCCAACTATTTAAGAAAATATTGTCAATCAGACATGAAAACTATTGTTTTAGTAGTGCAGGAAAAAAGAGGTTGCTTCAGGGCTAACCAATCCCTAATTATGTACCTAATTGGCATTTAGTTTGAAATTTGGGGCCACTAATCTAAACACGACCCCCCCCCCCCCTCTCCAAAAAAAAAAAAAAACAAAAAATAAGCACAAAAAAGTAGTGGGTGACCCTGTCCCATGAAATATACCCTTTTCCATGGCGTGATTGATGGCAGCATTTTTCCAAAGTATTTCTTTGTTCTCACTCCTGTTGAGTTTTATCAGTTATTCACCATTGAAGGCCCCACGACCACCACCCCATTCTTTTTCTTTAGTCCCCTCAAGTTTCAACTACCATCCCATTAAAGCACCATGGAATAGAGAAAAGTCAAGTTACCCGAGCAACACACCACCCTCTTTTTTATTTTTTCGTCATCTTACATTACATAAATTATAATCTGACCCCATGAACTCTCTCCTATCTCATATGATCCATTTTTTTTTATTCAACGAACAGGGATATCAGAGTCAGCTTACACACACATTGACTAATCCCTTCTCTGGTCTACTCAAAGGCGTTGCTAAGGTTACTAATCCCATCCATGTCAGGATTACAGTATTCATAAGAGATAAATTCCTTATAACCTGACTCTAAGGAGTTGTTAACGTTCAAACTCAGAACGTCTGGATTTTCAGCTTGTTTATTTTATCACTTATGCTAACCTTGGAGTACATGTAAATCCTTATAATAATCATATTTTTCACATTACACCTTCAACTATAATTATTAATTTAACATCGTCGTCTCGATTATTAAGTGTTGCTTAGTTCTAATAATAATTACTGATTTCATATTGTCCTAATTATAGACATTAGAAACATATTTTATCACATTTGGATTTTTTTCATCTAAAATATATTCGATGTTTGGTTTTGGGTAGTGTGAGATAAATTCAGGGAGTTAAGAGTGAAAATATGAGAAACTCAATAATTAAGGGGACGAAAATAGAATTAAAAGGAGAGTTGAAGGAATCAAAATACAATTTTCCCTTATATATGCCTAAAGTATCTCTATCATGAGGACACTCAAATCATAAACAATCATGGATTGGTTCTCTTGGCTATCAAAAACTGGCCTTGAGCCTACCCTGGTTTACGAGTATGGCTTAGCTTTCTCTCACAATGAACTCGAAGAAGATGATATAGCTTACTTCAACCATGAGTTTCTCCAGAGCATGGGCATCTCCATAGCCAAACACAGGCTAGAAATTCTCAAGCTTGCAAGGAGAGAGAAAGGAGGTAGCCCTCATCCCATGTCAAGGCTTCTCATCGCGATCAAGCGAACCAAGAGGTCTCTCTCCAAGTACATTCGAACGTGGGTTCACCGCGATGAGTCGGCTCTGGTCCTCGTGCCGAAGCTTAGTTACAGTTCGAGATGGAAGAATGCTATGGTGAGGAGGAACAAGAGGTTGATGATGGCCAAGCAAAACACACTTATGCTCACAAATGGTGGTAGTCATGTGGCCATGTCTGCTGAGCGGATGAAGAGTTTTTCGAGCCCATTGGTTCTTGATCTTCATGATGATGAAAAGATTGATCGCGACTGCGATGAGTATTGGTCGACTGGTGTTGAAGAGATCAGGTGGGATGCTATGTTTCAGAACTTGAAACCCACATGAAGGTTTGAAATTTCCTATTTCTTGCTCTAATTTGAATGGTGAGAGAGGGGTTTATTGGTTCTTCCACCAAAAACTTTTAGCTTGGGTTTTTCATAGGACTTGCATGATTTTTTGTTATGTGGTGGGTGATGCTGAGAGAGCCCACCTTAGCACCGATTATTAGGGTCTGTAGGATGTATTAGTAATGACATTGTCTATTGCTTTTGTATTGTATGGTCCGAGAAGTAAATTTGGATCATTTTCTGATTTGTGCGTGTCACTATTGTGCTGGGTCATGCTCAAGTATTGCATGTTAGTTTGCTTTCCTTTTTGGTTCAAGGATGATGATGGGCCTTGAACACAGGAGTGATTTAAAATCAGATAAAAATGAATAATCTGCAAATCTCATGGAAACTAAATCACCCACTTCTAGACTGCTACAAGTATCAATCAGAAATAAAAAATTCACAGAAAACAAAGTTGAGTCTATTTGATCCTTATATGGTTTCTGAAAGGTTAATTCCAAGGGAATTACCTCCCTCAAAGCCAACCCTAGCCCTTTATGGAAGGTCATTTCCATTCAGAGAAGTATCGCACACGCCGGCCTCTCAACATATGCAACAGTTAAATCAAGACTTGCACACTTGGTAGGGAGTCGAACCCACACCCAAGGCCTAGATACAGTTCGTCTAATCAATGGAAGCTCTTCCTACTAACAAAATTTTGTTGACGCCTACGAGGCTGACACCAAAGAGTTGCCAAATTTTAAATTTAGGACGATTGGGTTTACCGGTCGCCCCTATCTCCACTCAAGCTACCCTTGGGGTACCTTATATGGTTTCTGAATAATTATTTAGTCACAAAATATATTTGATATAAGAAAAATAAAAAAGAATGAGAGATAATTAGCAACAGCATGTAGCAATTTTTTATTGCAAGAATTGCACCGTTGATTGCAGTAATAATGCTCCTGATGAGTCCCTATCCCCACATTGTCACCACAAGTTTGGAAGTTAGGATTCCTAGTGTCATTAATGATTATGAACAAAGTGTAAATGGTATAGGTAAAGAATTCAATGAGCTTTGCTAAATGTAATGCTCATTTCAAAGCCATTTGAGGTCCCCCAAAACCACAAGTTCTGCTGTGATGTTAATCCTCCCTACATGTCTCTTACATAACTTAGGCAAAGGGGAGACAAATCATTTAAACAATTATTGAAGGCAGTCAACATTTATATTAATTTTGAGTATTTTTTCAACTTAGTAGTATATATTTGCGTGTTTTAGAGGAAGACTGGTGTGTTACCACTAAGGTAACCAGGTCTTCCACAAAGCCCACTTCAGCTCCATTAGTGGTAGGGTCTACCCAAGCCATGAGACTGTCTCCCTCTTCTCTCTGTCTATTTTCTTTTATCAAAGAAAAGATGGGCACCAAGTGGTGCCTATGTATAGAAAATCTGTGTTAGATTTGCTAGATCTCCACTTTTTCAATGATTGGTTTCAACAAATCTTTTAAAAGCCTCAAGACTGATCAACCTAAAAAATTTCACTCTCATGGAAGCATCAATTGATTCTTCAGGACCGGTTGCATCTCATATTTAAGATAATCAGACAGCATAGTTCACAAAATTGCTTCTCAAGTGATGGAAATTCTAAATCGCAAGCCTATTAACATGGCTTAGTTGCTCAAAGATCACAAACACACACACAATCACACAGATGAACATACAAATCAAAACACAAGGAGAAAAGGAAGAAATGCTTTATGATACTATGCTGTTATGCATCAAGCACAAAGTAGTAGCCCATTAATCTAGAAAAGAGTACCTGTGTTCTTCATCATAGAGCACAAACAAAGACTAACATCCCGCCAAACTGGATACAGAAAATCAGATCAGTGGAGACAGATAGGGTCTAGTTGACCACAGAATCGTATTCTATTCAATATAGCTAACAGAAATATAGAAGCTTCAACGCTTTCCCTAGCCAACTGCAGGCCCACAATGGAAAAATCCTCAGCTGAGAGAGAAATGAAGTTCAAATGTTTTACAGCTCCAAAAATGAATATGGCAAACACAAACCGCATGTTTTGCCTTGAGAAGAAATTACTTAGGCACATGCCTCTACACTACTTGAATAACTCAATTCTTGAATCATAAGAAGCTCATCAAACTCTAGTTATCAGTGGTCAGAACTTTGAGGCAGACGAAAGGAACCCCCAGCATAAAGCATTTGATAGACTGGTCTGATTCTGATTGTCAGAATGACGCTCAAGACAGTGCCCACACCACAGGCTCCAGCTAGAACCAAGAATGTGAGCCCAAAGCAGTTGGGCCCCAAGCAAGAGGATCCTTCTTGCTTTGCTGCCTCATTGTCATAAACATAACCAGCAAGCAGAGCTGAGAAGAGAATTGCACCAAGAGGATTGCCCAGCTGCATGAAGTTGAAGACAATACCAAAATGCTTCAAGCCAAAAAGCTCGGAGACGGTTGGAATCATGACACCAAACTGAACGCCAAAGCAGATTCCTAGCAATCCAGTTGCAATGTAAAGGGTACCATTGAGAGCTGAAGCATATAGAAGAAATACAATGATCATGATTACTTGTGTGACTGTCATCCAAATTGTCCGAGGAATTGCCCTTGACCTGAAATGAAGATATTCTCATATCAAGAAATTGCAGAAGAAATGAGAGAACAATTTCAAGCATAGTTATACAAATCTTGAGGTCAGCAAATCAATTTGAAGTTGGAAATTTCTGGAACTTGAAATGATCTTATATGATGTAAAGAAAAAATCAGACATTCAGTCATAGAGAAATAACTCTCAAACAGAATTTGACACTGTACTGTTATGGAATACATAATTCTTAGAAAAGAATTAACTAGAGTAAAACCTTATTATACTCTTCAAAAGTTGGGTATACAATGGGAATTTTCAAAAAGCCAAAGTGCTTTCACAATTTGATATCAAATACAACTTGTTGAGCCAAAGTTGCCAATTTTTTTTAAATTTTTTTATTATTCTCTTTCCTTTAATTACCCAAAAGGTAACTGAGACAGCATTGTAATTACCTCACGAAGTGTTCGGAAACAGCACCAGCCCCAATACGGCCCAAAAAATTGCAAAAGCTGAAGAGGCTCAATAATATATTTGCATCATCCACACCTAATGAAACTCCAATTTGTGCCAGATTATTAAGAACGGTAACTCCTGTACCCACTCCAACGAAGTATACTGTCCAGAGAAGCCAAAAATCGGCCTTAATTATAGCTTCACGAAATTTGAAATCTTCCCCTCTTCTGGGCCTTCGTTTCTTCTTCACTGCCCCCTCCCCCACAGCCAGAAGTATCTCTACATCTGAATAATCTTCATTTTCATCAATACTTCCAAGATATGTCGCTGATGCAGATGGTGTCAATAAAGGAACCTTGTGGTTTGAGTCACCTTCTCCTGTGACCAAATTGTCCAAAGAACCAGCTAGTTCCTCAAAATTCTTACGAGTTGCAGGGAACAATGTCATTTTGATTGGAATTGCGAGAGGAAATATTAGAAAAATAATCATTATGGCAACAAATGTGTAGCAGACAGAATTACTTAGAGATAAGATGTCTTTCAGTATTGTGGTTGTGAGAAGATAGATTGCAAGTGTGACACAAGCTGCTTGGGTAAAGGCAAAATAGCTATGCAACGAAGAGTCTTCTCCAGCAGGAGTACAAGGCCGAACAAAGTACATCATGCCCAAACATATAATTGGAATTCCCAAAGTCAGAAACAGCAACAGCTTTGAAGCTGACTCATTAATCGCCATAATGTAAACCTCTGTCAATACTGCTGCACTGAGCCCGATATAGCCTTTGAGTATACCAGCTACTGTTCCCCTACTGAGAGGGAAATTCCTCATGTTGGTAACGAGTACAGCAGTGCCTAACCATGCACTGCTGTGAGTAGCAACACAAAGTGCAATAAATAACTGCCATAATATCAAACACTTGGGTTAGAAAAATTGATGTACATGATAGATTTGAAGCACTATTCTTAAAGCAACATCCAAATGCATTAAAAAATACAGAAAGTGCGCCATGACAGAGTGAGAGTGAAACATGTGAAGGATAACTTCAAAAGACGACAATAAACCTACTGATATGAGAAATTTCTTTATCATCAATGTGTTTCAGCCATTGACAGCACAAGTTCAATGATTCTCATTACTGATGGTGAAAATGTGTCAGTTATAGCACTCCACATGCGCAAAGGTCTTTGAATGAGAAAATATAGGTTGGCCAAGGGCCCCCTTGAAAAAATCCATGAGTCGTTCGTGTTAGAGACTTAACATTCCGCAATGTCAAAAAAAAATTCAATATTTTGGACCCAAGTTATACTGATTCTTGTGCATCACAATAAAAACAAAATGTCGCACATTCGCTCTTTTTGGCTTAACTATGTTCTGTGGAAATGGCATTGATCAATTGCGGTAGAGAGCGAAATGCTGGAGTCACTCGTGAAATAGCAAATGGAAAAGCACACTCAAACATGTAGAAGATGCATATCAACCTAATGTCAAATCTATACTACTTAAAAAGTGAGGACACATGAAAAACATTTATATTCCGTTTTTACCCTTAACTATTGGTATAAAGTCAATCATATCCACTATGTCTTTTGATCTTCTCTTAGCATCAAATTGATTAGCTGCATTGTTCAACAAACAATGTCAGTGTACGATCATCTGATTATATTTAATTTCTTTAAATTAATATACTGATTATATTTAATTTCCTTAAATTAACCCTAAAACGTTTACAACTCATTGTCTCCCACAACAAATAAATCTTTATTATTTGATACAAAAAGTGTTGTTCTCGATCATCTTCTCCGTCTTCCATTCTCTCATTTCTCGGCTTTGTTATATTTCAAAATTTTGGTTCTTTGTTGTATCAATTTGTGGGCATCTGTCCACAATCTTATCAATCCTCCAATTACTTTCAACTCACTAAAAATTTGGATTATGTGTGAATAGAATGAAAACAAAGAGAGAATGAAAACAAAGAGAGAAGAAGAAGAGAATACATTGGCCGAGGACTCCAAGAGGCAGAAGCTATTTCATGAGCTTCTTGAATTTCTTTTTGAGCACATCTCATTATTCATGAGGTGGTAGTGGCTTTATGTGCTTTTATTTGCAGATGCATTTGACTTTTATAACTTTTGTTTGTAGGTTTTGGATTTTAATTTCGAAAAGTTTTGTTCTATTTCTCTTTCGAATTTGAATGTTTGTGTGTTTGGTCTGTGGGAAGTATTACCAAGGAAGATGGCTAGAAATCTCATGCATACACTTATAGCCTTGAAGCAGGACACCAGGTTTACACAATCTTCGAACAGAGAAAGTTTATTGCCATACTGATGGATATGAAATCATTGACTCTTCATTAGATGACATTCGACATGTTCTTAACTCGAGGTTCACTAATATTTAGCTTTAATTACTTTTTACATGTAACATATTTTTTTATCCCTTTATATCTTTGCTAATAGTTTATATTCCTATTTTGATTAATCTCCACATTCAATTTCTTTGATATTATTATACAGGTTTACTCGGACGCAAGTTCTGTAGCTTGATAGAAATAGGCAATGGTCTAGAGCACTTACTAGTTCTGATATTTGTTGCTATTACTACGACATTTCATTCTTGTTGCTTATTGGTATATTCTAGACAATTTTAAATATAAACTTAGACAATCAAGTGTCCAATTTCACCATTCTCTGGTGCTAATTATAATCTGATGGCTCCCACAATTTTTTTAGGTGGGACTCAATAACATTAGAAAGACTGAATTTGTGAATGTTACAATTAAATCTTTAATGCGAGTTACTCCATTAAGGAACTTTTTCTTTATCCTTAAAAATTATCTACATTGCAAATCTACACTTATCCTTTGATTTGGAGAGCTCACTTGAAAGAATTGACACTCAAGAAACTTCAATGGACATGTTTGTTCCTGATGTAATCAACTTTTACCAATGACTTTTGTTCATAGAATGCGTATACTTAACATTTTTTGTATCTCCAGGTGAGCCCACATGAGTTTCTATAGGCAGTTATGAACTACATACAATTTTGAAATCTTTATGTTTTTTTTCTTCTAAACATATAATTAACAGGGGCTGACATTGATTTGTGTTTAAAAATATATGTAGTGTCTACATCAATTAGGTTTATGAATGTATTATCTTTCTTTATTTCCTTGGCCAGATGTTCCATACGACACACAAGGAATACAATAAAAAAATAATCCAAGTCGCCACTTTTAGGTAATAGAAGCTTGCAATATCCCATTAACTAGTGAGGCATTTCACATAATAACAGCAAATCGAAATAGTGAGTCAGTTGCAGGCTAGAAAGCATGTATACTTCTCGAGGGTGTCGTGGCAGTGTTGGACACAACCAGACATGTGTCTGACACAGTTTGAAGTGTCCTGAATAATGAATTCAGTCGAACACGATCAATGTTTGTTTTTAAATGATTGTAGCTTGGTGTGTGTATGGGTGTCTGTATTTTTTTTTTTTTTGTTATGTAACTTATGTAGTATGAATGTTAATGTATGTAATGATGTTTGGTGAAAATTATGGATGTTTATTTTGATCTATTTTAATTTTAATCAAAAAAATAATATTTGCTAGATCTTATTATTAATATTATTATAAAATATGCTTTATTTTTAATATATTATAATTTTATTATTGTCTAAAAATATATTATATTCTTTTAATTAGTTGTATATTTGACATATATGCATTTTATATTTTTGAACTTTTTCATATCCCAGTGTCCGTATCGTATTAGATATATATTTTGTTTACAAATTAATAGTAATCTTTTTCTTTCTCACACTTGATTCTTGATTTTTTTTCCCTACAAATTCTAAATGCATGACCAAATGTTAACTTTTACTTATAACCAATTCGATTAGTATACTAGGTGTGAATCTAAATATATCCAACTAGATGTGACTTTACTAAATTTTCAAACTATAATCTTAAGGTAAAGTGGTTAATGCCTCAAACTAAACTATGCATTATGTATTGTCATTTCAAAAAAAATTCTTGTCTTTCTACTTGCACAAGTAGATAATTTAGCTTTCAATTTTCTATAAACAATACTTCCATTTAGTAGCTGAAAAAATACAAGACCTGACCAAAAACTTAGAAGTTAATTTCTAGGTTTTCAACTCAATAAAATTGAACATCGATTCTTATATTCTCTACTTAATGAGGTAATTGTAATATTACCTATCGGAAAAAGACGTAGTTGTAATATTAGGTCTATTTAGGTGGAAGCTAATTTGAATTTTTATGTAGAAAGTAAGTGAACTTGGATGTTAGTGATTGTAGTACATTTATAAAGTAAACTCTGTGCTTTGATGAGAGAATTATTTATTGAAATGAATACTAATTATTTAAAATCAAATAGAATTTAATGAGAAAATCATATAATTACGAATGGAAGAGAGCAAAAAACAAAGATAAAGATATTGTCTCGATTTATTTGTAACATAGGAAACTCGACCAGATTGATCGAGTGTCCCCGGATACATTCATAAGTTTCAGACATCAATAAACTCAGCCAATTGGTCAATATGGAAAATTTTACGAATGAGACATCAATTAAGATGTCTAATTAGCTATTTATTTGTCTTTTAAGAGAGAGATTATCTCCTTGACTTCCCTTTTCCTTTAATTTTGCTATTATAAACTATTACAGAGGTTCTCTATATAACTTATCTTTTCCTATCATTAACTATTAATTTTTCGTTAATCTTGGTTAACATAAGACATTGAATTTTATTTGGCTAAAAACTTATCATAGGTCAAGAGTTATTTTTTTATTCTATTTGTGTGGGTGTAATGATGAAATTATATATAATTTCCAATATATATAAATGTTAACAAAACAACACTAAACTTCTCTTTGGGTACAATTCTTATTTTGCTATTGCTAACCATTCAAGCAGTTTGGAGTGACAACAAACTTGAATTATAGATAACTAAATTCAATTAAAGGAACACTCTACTTAAGTTGAATTGCATGATTCCTCTTTTAAATTATTAGGTTAATTTAAGTCTGTTATATCATGGTAAAAAATAAAGAATGTTTGATTGATTTTGTGACAAGCGTGAAACAACAATAGTTATCACCCATGCAACATACTCACGCAATAGTCAGAGAAGATGATGACAAACACAAACGCTCAAATGGAGGCAAGGAATATCTCCTCCAACAAGTAGAAAGCCAGAGTAAGGTCCTCAAGATAAAAAGGATGCATCAAGAAGGGGTCCAAGAGCAAATTGAAAATATTCAAACTTGAAGATGAGGAGTTCTTGAATTACCTAAATCAACATGTGATAATTCTCGTTTTGGTTTTATTGAAGTTATCCAAATCATGAGTTTATTGGTGAACTATTGATTCTAATTCTTAATTATAGACTATCTGCTTAATTATTTTTCATGAATACTAAATAATGTATCACTTAACTTATAGCCGACATCTAACTAGCAAGAGAGTTCAAAAACTTGTCTACAAAAGCTGACAAAGACCCGACGAATCTATATGATTTATTGGAGTTCATGATTTTTAACATCAACAATGAGTAATATTTGATACTCGAAATGGTCCACAAGCAACGCACGTGTGCACCATCTAGTGACACAAAAGGTAAAAATTTTAATATAACATACAATAACATAACTAGCTTAAAAACGTAATTGAGACAGATCTTGCCCCTTTCACAGCAAGTGTTGGAGTAAAATCTCCTCTTGCAGAAAACAGGTATATATGTTACTTAAATCTGTTACAATCCAAATTAATTTGCTTCTCCTATCATGAATTACATGGTGTGGACAAGAGAAGAGTAGATGTCTCTCATGAAAAGCTATTAGTTTAGGAGGGATAGAGTACGGAGAGCACCAAAAGAGGGAGGGAGGGAGGGGGAGGGGGGGGACCAGGACAGGCCTCTTGACATGGTTTTGCTGAAAGGTTTGCTTGGAAACAGGCCCCATCATTACACCCATTTCAAACATCTTAGAAAGATGAAGTTAATACGCAATGAAGGATGAAATGACAGCCTTATGGCCCTCATTCAATTTAAGCATTACAAAATTTACAGCTTATGAGGGAGGAAAAAAGAAGCCACGTAGAGCCTCATCAACTTCATATTGGGCCTTTAGGTCCTAAGGGAAGTCTCATGGAGGGCCAGAATCGGGGCAAAGCTGTTACTTAAACAAATTTATGATGAATAGATCATTCGCTAGCTGGCTGGCCCCATATACTTGGAACAAGTTTTCATTGAATTGAGATAATTTGCTCTATTGTATTGCAGACAATTATGCGAATTCCACAATGACAATAATGAAGTTTTTAACAATTACTATGTCCCTTAAAAATCACTGCAATCAATTTCCTAGTAAGGCGATTTCTTAATGGAACTTATAATACCAACTTCAAGACTAAAATAAGGCGGGGATTGGTTGATGACTGATTCGAACAATAAGGCGTTCTCTTTCTCCGAGCTTTACTGAGAAAAAAATGATCCATTTGAAGTTTTTGAATCAGATTTGCAACTTGGATCATGTGCTTGAACAAAGATAAAATTTGAGGAATATCAGCTAAATAGACAGGAATGAACTACCCATTTCACCTTAAAGTAGTTCTTCTGCAGTAAAATGTAAGATATAATAAAACTGTTATTGTGCAAACACTTCTCGAGCATGGAAACTAACAATGAAGCTAGCTGAGGAAAGCAAAATAGGTGAGAGTGTTCATCAAAACTGAGCACTTTTCATGGCATATTTGAAATACCTACGAATAGAAATTTAGGAGAGACTTGTTAAAGCAGACAAGCAACCTTGCCCAACATACACAGTACTACGATCAATTTGTCGCACTCACACTCGAATGTAGGGGCAACCAAACCCTATATGCACACAAAGCCCGTTCAAAAATCACATGAAAAAGCAACCTTGCAATCTATTCCCCAAATGGTCAATCTAAGAACTGTTGGAGTATAGATAGTAGTCTAGGTTTATTAGGATTTCTTTTCCCTTTTTTACCCTTACTATGATTTTTATATTTTGCCTAAACTACAAGGATGTTTAAGTCACTCTGTATTATTTTTGGCTATATATACGGGACTCTACTTTGAGTTTGAGTATCCCTTTCACATATTCCAAGTTGGTATCAGAGCCAAAACCCTAGCCTCCATCTCTAAGCCTAACCCTAACCTTAACCCTAGCCTTCATCACCTTCCCAGCAGCCACCATTCCACTGCTCAAACAATCTGCAACAGCCTGCCCAACCTCCAGCGCCACACCCAGGCCACCAGAACCAGCAACTCCATACCAGCGGACTGCCTCCATACACATACAAAACCGACTGTATAACAAACACCACCGACTGCCCATAACAAACACCACCGACTGCCCCACCGATAGAACCCAGTCCACTACCCAAATCCCAGTCCCAAGTACCAGCGGACTGCCTCCATACACATACAAAACCGACTGTATAACAAACACCACCGACTGCCCATAACAAACACCACCGACTGCCCCACCGATAGAACCCAGTCCACTACCCCAACTCCCAAGTCCACTATCTACACCGACTGCCTCCACTCCATTAAACCAGCTGCTCCACCGACAGCCACATAAACCAAAACCCAAACCAGCGATCAGCCCTGCCATACATATACAGCCCACTGCCCTGCCATAACACCGATCAGCCCCACCGAATAGCCATACATATACAGCCCCACCGAATAGCCATACATACATACCAAAACCACCAACAACTATTCTTTGATCAATAACTCATAACCCATAACCCAGCCCACCTCAATTCGTCGACCCACTGCCCGGTCCAACCCAAACCAATCCTAGACCAGCCCCAAACCAGCCCACTCATCAACCCGCTATCGGGTCACGTGTATCTTTTCGTCACAGTGTCGCTATTTTTTCGCGCGCCACTTTTTTTCTAGAGTTGCAATATCTAGGCCTTTTTGAGGAGGCACCAGATCCTTTTCTCCGTTGATCTGCTTTTAATGCAGTAGATCATTTATATTTATTGGATTTCTGGGCACCGTGACTTGATTATTTGGGAGCTTTTTGGACCTTCCTTATTTGTCGCTACTGTTCGACTGAAGGTATATTGTTCTCCCTTATTTTATTCCTCTATTTATCTTAGAGTTATTTTTCTGTCACGGGTGCCCTAGTATTGTTGTTGATATGGCTACTACTGAGGGACTTGAGAACCCTACTGTTGACACCTCTACCGTTGAGACATCTATGGGTACTTCCACTTTTATGTTTGACCAGTATACAGTGCCTACTAGCACAGTTGCATTACCAGCATTACCGGGCATGATCTCTCAAAAAGTTACGGCACAATTGTTGAATGGTCGTAACTTCGCTGAGTGGTCACGCTCATTCCAGCTTTTCTTAGGCCGTGTAGGGAAGCTTGGTTGGCTGACGGGATCTCACCCAAAGCCAGCTGATGCCGACCCTGGATATTCTGCGTGGTTCTCTGAAAACTGTGTCATTCTTGGATGGTTATTTGGCTCAATGGAGCCCTCTGTTTGCAGGATCCATCAGTTTCATAGCTCTGTTCCGAAGCTATGGAGCGCATTATCAGAGATGTATTCTCAGTCAGGACGGGGAGTTCGTGTTTATGAGCTTTCTCAGGAGCTCTCATATGCTCGACAGGGAGATATGACCGTTCAGGATTATTATGGCTATTTGACCCAGCGCTGGCTTGAGTATGAGTCTCTACGTCCTCTTGCTGCTATTCCGAAGATAGAGCCCGAGGGAGCAGCATTCTTGCATACTCGAGAGCAGGAGGATAGGATTCACAAGTTCCTTATGGGGCTTCGTGATGAGTTTGAGGGACCTCGTTCTCAGATCTTGTCGATGTTGACACTTCCTTCTCTTTATGAGGTGTATGGGATGATTGAGCAGCATGAGCGTCGAGTCCGTATTGCATCACTTCCAGTTGCAGCTTTGACCCCTTCGATTGACCAGATGGCCCTTGCAACTGCTGTAGGGTCCCGTTCAGGATCCTTAGTCAGGGATGGGCAACGCTCAGACCAGCGCCGTCAGGGCGTCCCAGATCAGCGCAGACGGGGGGATTCCCGTCAATGTGATTATTGTGGCCGACCAGGACATCTCAGGGCTACTTGCTGGAAGCTCCATCCAGAGCTTAAGCCACCTTCTCGCAGCCGTACTGTTGCTATTGCTGAGATACCACCGCCCACTACCGCCACTCCTGCTACTGCTCCTCCTTGGCAAAGTGATATGGATGCTATCACTTCCCGATTAGATATACTTATGTCTGCTCTGACTTCTCAGAGTCTGACTACTGCTGCTGTCACCACTACAGGTATATCTCGTGCCTTTCACGCTTGTGCCAGTTCATCTCCCCTTTGGATGTTGGACTCGGGTGCGAATGGTCACATGACAGGTGAGGCCCATCACTTCACCACTTTTGACGAGCCGTTACATACACAGGTTCAGTTAGCAGATGGAACACATGCCCCTATTGTTAGTAGGGGTACAGTCCGTCTCCCAGATGGCCTTACATTACATTCGGTTTTTCATGCGCCAAAGTTGGCCATGAATCTATTATCTGTACATCAGTTAGCCAGAGATTTTCACTGTGCGGTTGTATTCTTATCTGATTCGTGTTATTTGCAGGACCTGAGTACCAGGAGGATTATTATCAAGGGACATGAGAAAGATGGACTGTATTATCTTGGCAATCCATCTCCAGTTTCACCAATTCCTTCACCTGCACCTGCTTTGTCTTTTTCTGTTCCTAGCTTGCATGCTAGTATTTTACCTAGTAGTTGTCGTTATGATTTTTCGCCACAAACTGTTCAATTGTGGCATGACCGTTTTGGACATACAAATTTTAAATATTTATGTATGTTGTTTCCTGCTTTGAGTAATGCTTGTGTTGGTGGTAAACTTGATTGCGTTATCTGTTCCCTATCAAAACATGTTAGGGCCAATTATATTCCTCGCATGCACCAGTCACCCAAGCCATTTGACCTAATACACTCTGATATTTGGGGACCTTCTCCCGTTACTGCTCTGTCAGGTGCCAGATATTATGTGACATTTATAGATGATCATACCCGTTGTACTTGGGTCTACCTTTTGCATAGGAAGTCTGATGTGCTCCCTATAATCACTCAGTTTTTACAGATGATTAAGACACAATTCGATGTCATTGTTCGTGCTCTTCGTTCGGATAATGCCAAAGAATATGTGTCTGATGCTTTAGTGTCTCACCTTTCTTCTCAGGGTATCCTTCAGCAACTCACTTGTCCATATACTCCTGAGCAAAATGGTGTTGCTGAGAGGAAAAATAGGAGTTTGATAGGGATGGTACGTTGTCTGCTTAGAGGCATGAGGGTACCAAAATCTTATTGGCATTTTGCTGTTTTGACTTCTACCTTTCTGTGCAATCGTACGCCGAGTCGTGTTCTTCAGCATAAGGCTCCCTTACAGGTCTTATTTCCTGAGCGGACACTTTTTCCGGTCCCCCCTCGTGTTTTTGGATGCACATGTTTTGTTCAGGATCGGTCTCCTACTCGTCATAAACTTGATGATAAAGCGATTCGTTGTATCTTTGTGGGCTATTGTCATCAATCTAAGGGGTATCGCTGTTATGATCCTATTAGGCGTCGTATGTATCACAGTCTAGATGTTACCTTTCTTGAGCATATTCCTTTTTTTCCTTTCAGTCCTTTGTCTGCCCCTCCAGTTGATGATACTCCCTTTGACTTCCCATTACCACAAGAGTCAGAGTCATTGATCACTATCCCTACAGGGTCATCCGTTTTTCCTCCCAAGGAGTCACTCATCCCTGTCAGTACAGAGTTACCAGTCTCTCTTCCTTTGCAGGTGTATGCTCGTTGTCCTCGCTCTCATCACCCTGCTGATATCCCCTCTACCTCAGGCGATGCAGGTAATACTTCTCAGTTTGTTGAGCATATTGATGCACCTGTTGTTAGTACTGATGAGATTACAGGTGCTGAGCCAGTTACTTTACCTGATAAGATATTATCAGTAGAGGATGGTGATTTAGGGCGTCGTTATCCAAGGCGTGATCGCCGTCCAGTTGATCGATATGGTTGGACCGCCAAGATTTTATATCCGATCTCTGCTTATGTTTCTTATGGTAATCTGTCTCCCACATTTCGAGCTTATACTATGGCCTTATCAGATACGCTGGTTCCTCGCTCTATTTCGGAAGCTATGCGGGAGCCCCAGTGGGTTCTTGCCATGCAGACAGAGATGGACGCTCTTCAGCGTAATCATACATGGGATCTTGTCTCCTTACCTTCAGGGGTGAAGCCTGTTGGCTGTCGCTGGGTTTACACCCTGAAGTTTCTGGCAGATGGTACTATTGATCGTTACAAGGCTAGACTTGTGGCGAAGGGCTTTACTCAGGTACCAGGTCGTGACTTTGGTGCTACATTTGCCCCCGTGGCAAAATTGACTACTGTTCGGTTAATTATTTCTCTGGCTGCGGAGTACTCTTGGCCTCTTCATCAATTAGATGTGAAGAATGCGTTTCTTCACGGTGATCTGGACGAGATTATTTATATGGATGCACCACCGGGCTTTCGTGGTGAGGGGGAGTATGCTGGAAAGGTATGTCGACTGCGTAAGTCTCTTTATGGACTGAAACAGTCGCCACGAGCCTGGTTCTCTCGCTTCAGTGATGTAGTCATACGATTGGGGTTCACCAGGTGTCATTCTGATCATACCTGCTTTATTCGACGGAATACCTCTGGACAGTGTGTCATCCTTCTGGTATATGTTGATGATATTATTATTACTGGTGATGATGTTTCTGGGACTGCGCAGGTCAAGATAGACCTTGGGAAGGCCTTCGATGTGAAGGATCTTGGATTTCTGCGATACTTTCTTGGGATTGAGGTTGCCCGTAGAAGCAGAGGTATTGTTCTTTCTCAGAGAAAGTATATTTTGGATCTTCTTTCAGACACTGGGATGTTGGGGTGCAAACCGGCATCATCACCTATGATTCCAAACCTGAAGCTTACTGCTGAAGGTGAGGAGTTGAAAGATCCGACAGTTTATCAAAGATTGGTAGGTAGACTTATCTACTTAGCCAATACTAGGCCGGACATTTCATTCGCAGTCAGCCGAGTTAGTCAGTTCATGCATAGGCCATGTCAGCCTCATCTTGATGCAGTTTATCATATTCTTCGGTACCTCAAGTCTTGTCCTGGACTTGGGTTGTTTTATGCATCAGGATCTCAGACCGGTTCTCTAGCCTGTTATTCAGATTCAGATTATGGGGGAGCATGTGATGGTCGATCTACTACGGGTTTCTGTGCTTTTCGAGGGACTCATCTTATCTCTTGGAAGAGCAAGAAGCAGGCAGTTGTCTCCCGCTCGTCTGCAGAGGCAGAGTATCGGGCATTGGCATTTGGCACATGTGAGATTATCTGGCTACGATCGATTCTTGACGAGTTGGGTTTTTCAGTGACCTCTCCATCCACATTATATTGTGATAATCAATCTGCTATTCAGCTCGCTTCTGACTCTGTACTACATGAGAGAACGAAGCATATAGAGATCGATGTTCACTTTCTTCGGGAGAAGGTCAGCAGTGGTCTTGTTACTCCATCGTTTGTGGGGACCAGTGATCAAGTTGCGGATGTTTTTACCAAACCTGTCACTCTGTCTATTCTTCGGGACTCCGTTGTCAAGCTTGGCTTAGTTGACATTTTTGCGCCTAGCTTGAGGAGGAGTGTTGGAGTATAGATAGTAGTCTAGGTTTATTAGGATTTCTTTTCCCTTTTTTACCCTTACTATGATTTTTATATTTTGCCTAAACTACAAGGATGTTTAAGTCACTCTGTATTATTTTTGGCTATATATACGGGACTCTACTTTGAGTTTGAGTATCCCTTTCACATATTCCAAGTAGAACAGATCCAAACTAGTATCCCACCTGCCAGTGGGATAGGCCAAAATTTTGTGAAATCTAACATGACAATCCAAAAATTGGGTGAGAAATCAACAAAACAAATTTTAGGCAATCAAATCAGCAAATTGGTACAAATAAGACTTAAAAACTCAACTATCAGTAGTTCTAATCAAACAAATCCAAATGGGTATGCAAAAACTGCATCTTTATGTGAGAGAAGTTGAGAGAGGAAAGTAGAGAACTTACAACCCAGTAAGGCAAGGAGGAAACAGTCTGGCTAACAGCAAGCCAAATAACACCATACCCCAAGAAAGAAGTACAAACACCAACCAAAAGCACTGCCCAAGGTGGGAACTTATTGCAGGCGATGCCTGGAAGAATACCCACATTCTCTCCAATATCATTGGCCACTCCAAGAATTGTGAGCTGTTGCTGATTGAAACCCAGAACAGATTTTAGAGCAGGAGAGTAGAGAGGGAAAGTGTAGGCGTTCCCAGCAGCGATCTGGACCCAAGCAGCAGCTGCAAGACCCACCCATGGCGGTCTACTTCCTGCCTTTAGGACTGCCATTTTTGTGGGTATTACAACTTGTGAAATGAGTTTTCAGAAGTTATATTCACTCATTCTCAACGTTGAAAGGAAATATCTAGAAAGAGAGAAGAGGAACATAAAAGGACAAGAAGAAGAGATTGGGTGTTTAGTTGGAGAATTTGAGAGCCGTGAAGAAATTGGGCATAAACACTCCCAGACATAGGAAAGAGAAAAGCGTTTGTGTACTTGCGATTTTTCCAGGTCAACAAGGGATATCATGTCTCCTTCACAAACTCAGGGCCACATCGCCGTGGTCAGTCAAGCGATGGTGACCTCACGAAGCAACACGGCGACCAAAAAGTGCCAAATTCTGTAAACTAATTGTTCTTCACGGATATGATTTAAAATTGAGCAATGTTACGGGACTTATCATTAAATATAATTTATTATTATTTTATCGATAACAATACATTATATTTTTAAATTATATTTATAAATTATGTTCTAACAGTATTAGTGTTTAAAATTACTTAGGGTTGCGGTCGCCATTACTCAAAACTCAGAGCAGCGGACAAAAACCTAAATACTTTTTAACAAGAAAAAGAAGGCCTAACCTCTTCACTTTAAAAAATATTTTGATACCCTTAAATATTAAAAAATTTTAATTAATATCCTCAATATTATGAATTTACAAAATATAGACTTGATCTCGAGTAACATTCAATTTTTCATTATAAATTAAAACACATGAGATGCAATGCAATGATTGGCCTAATGACCACAACAGCCTGTCGTTGAATCGCTAGATCGTGAGTGTTTTGAACCTCACTGCCCTTCCCATATAAAAGTTCAAAAGAGCGACAAGAAAAAAAAAATTGGTATCTGGAACCAACAGCGGACAAAACTGAAGCAAGTGGACTCATTTGAGACCAGATAAACAACTCCAAACTAGTAACTTGGGATAATTGGTTGGGAGTACGTTTTTTAGAATTTATTTGGTTTTAAGTACCACATTTAAATATTAAAGTTCATAAAATTATCTTTTTCAAATAAGTATATATTTTAAAATATTTTAAATTATTTTTGAAATATATTTCATAATTATCCTTACTATAAATATTGTCTGTTATTGTTAGTTTCAATATTTTCAAATATAACAATGCATAACTTAAAATTTGTGCTAACAATTAAAATTATATATATATATATTAACATTAAACAGTAACACGCTCAACAAAAAAATAGTAACATGTTTAACAAAAACTTAATTAAAAATTTAATCATTACAATAGAGTGACAGCATATGTGAGTATTTATTCTGTTGTGGGAGTGTCACTTTATTAAAATGATTAAATTTTTAATTAAAAATTTAATTATTACAATAAAGTAACACCATATGTGAGTATTTATTTTGTTGTGAGAGTGTCATTCTATTACAATGATTAAATTTTTAATTAAGTTTTTATTGAGTATGTTACTGTTTGATGTTATTAATTTTTTGTTGAGCGTGTTACTGTTTAATATATATATATATATATATATATATATATATATATATATATATATATATATATATATATATAAACATAATTTTAATTTATATAATAAAGTAGGTTATAATTCAAATCTCAAAAAATAAAACAAAATGACTTTTGTTATTCGCGGTTGAGATCACTTTAAATATTATTTTAAAGTTAATCTAACGGCTAATATTAACACCCTAAATTTAATAGAAAAAATAGGCCCTTAAAGGTGTGTTTAGAGTGACTTTTTAAAAGTACTTTTAGAAATTATTTTTCATAAATACTTTAAAAAAAATAGTGTTTGAAACCGCCCCACCACTACCTCTACCACCACCATTGCTGTCGCCGCCACTAGGGGTGTTCACCCTACCCTATGAGTAGGAAATATGCTCTTCCGTCTTCCTACCCGATATTTTGCGGAAGAATTTTTTTTTGTCCTACCTTACCCAACAGGTGTGATATTCCTACCCGACTTCTTACTCAGTTAATCGGGTAAACATTTTTGTAAAAATTAATTTTTGGATCATTTTAACATTTTAATTAAATAACATGTATTAATTTAACAACACAATATATCAATTAACACTAAAATCTAAAACAATTACAACAAGAATTATAATAAAACACAAGAAAGTATAAACATCAATCCACTAACATTGTTTCACAAATACAATAACAATTAATTTAAGTTTAAATTTTAAACCATATGAAATACATTAAAATCATAATTATTTCGCATATGGTTAGGGTTTAGGAATATATATATATATATATATTAAAAAATTATTACGGGTAGGAATGCGAAAATGGATGGCTATTCCGCATTCTTACCAGAAAATTGTTGGAAGACTAAAAACTCTTCCGTATTCTTACTCAATTTTTGCGGCTAGCCGTTTAGTAGGGTAGGAACTTGCGGCCGATTGGAAATTTAAACACCCCTAGTCACCACCATCGTTGCTACGGCCACCACCACCATCGTCGTCGCCGCCATAGTCATTGTCACCCACTACAATCATCACTGTCTCCTACCACCACCACCACTGCCGCCCACCACCTTTCACCCCTATTACAAATCGATGTTTAAATATTTTTTTCTCTTTTCTATGTTTATAATTTGATTTTGAATATGAATACAAATATGTTTATTGTTTAACATTTTTTATTATTTTGTATTTTCAGACACATGCAATAACTAATACTAATACAATTTTCAAGTGAAGAGTTGTTAATACTAATACAATTTTCAATTTATAAGTTGTTAGGTTTTTTACACAAGTTTTAATTAAATATAATTATTGAGGATATTTTGGATAAAAGAGATCAAAATAGATTTATCCTCAAACAAATTTTTTGAGTATACTTAAGTCAAAATAAATCTACAAAAAGAAACCGACCTTCAAAGGACCCAACTAAGTTTGCCATGAATGTGGACTATTTCGGACATTATTACAGATCGAGAAGCTGAGCTTTTAGGCTATTCAAGAGGGCCGATTTGGCATGACAATCTTATGTTGTATAGTAAGAGGCTATTGCCATGAGTCCATCACTATTCAACCCGTTATTTGAATGGATCTTATAGCAACCAGGCAATTCCTTTTCCACATGCATCAACTACAGGTATAACATCCACTATACTGATGAGAAATTTATAATAGGAGATGTTGAAGATAATAATAATAAAATAATAATAATAATAACACTAAGAAACACGTAATTCGGCATATAGTGCCTAATTATCGGGCTAAATGTCCTAGGATCTACGTCTAATGTATCATTGACTGGTGATCATATACAAAAATTTATTATCTATATTATAAAGTAGAACAATTTTGAATTTTTGAGACAAAGAGCGGTCCAGATCGTTTCCTTACCAAAAAGGACATCATGCAACGATCGACGTTATCCCAAACTGTCTTGAACTATTGACGTCTCAGATCGTTTTAATCCGACGTACCACATTTGCCGTAATTTATTATATAAATTTACTTTCTAAAATTTATTGTCTAAATTTTTTATTTTCATTAACTGCCAAGTCTAAAATTTGTAAAGTTTCTATCTTTCCCTCTCTCATTCTCTCCAAAATTCATTGCCTCATTTATTTCTCACTCAATTCACACGGTTTTTGCTTTCACAGAAGTACTGTTTCTCTCCCTAATTTCCCACTCAACTCATAACTTCCCAAAATCATACCCCAGATACCTAAAATTGGCTTTTCCAAATTTGATGCAAACCTCAAAAAAAATCCACCCAATTTATGCCCTAATGGCTTCCCAAAACCAGAGTCAAGAACCTTCAGCCGCTTCACATGGTCTCCCTCTGCCTGCTTGGGTCTCTCTCCCTTCAGTCGTTGCTGCCTCCTTCTTCCTAGGTATGTTTTCCTTCCCTCCAGCTCTCTACTCCCCCCAATGTCCCCCTCCTTCTCCCTTCAGAGTTAACGCCCCCCCCCATAAGTTTTTATAGTCTTTGTTTTGGCATTTGCTCTTTAACTTTCTCTCTCATCGGGAAGGAAAATTGATAAGGGAGGACAATGGTGGGTGACTAGGTGAGGTTGAGAGTCTGTACAATATGTGATCTTGAACAAGTCAGAAGTTGGTTGGTCCAAAATCAAAAAGTCAGATTCACTTTTCCTAAAATAATCATTTCTGCTTAAACTGTACCTATTTTAACAAACAAAAAAAAAGAAATTTGGGAAGAAAAATACATCTCTTTGCTATTGAAGAAACTCTACAGTCCAAACTATACCCGCCATTAATCCTTCTATAAGCATAGAGTTTTTTTTTTTAATTTTTGGTGAGAATAAGCATAGGACTTGGATATGCTATGTTCTGATCCTAATGTAGTAAAATAATTTGTTGTTTGATCTACTGTCTGCCTAAGTTATGTCCAAAAAAATAAAGAAATAGAAAACAACAAACAACTTTTATGCTATCAGAGATTTTTTTTTGGTGAGAAATATTTTGGGGCACCCATGGCCGAGAATTTCAACTTTTGTCATCCTTAAACTTTTTTTAGGATCTCAGGAACATCAATTGGGAATAAAACCAACAGCCCAAAGGCAGAAATTAACAAAAAAAAAAAAAAGAAATTTGGGAAGAACTCCCTGGCCTTAGCCTCAAACTAATTTTATATCATAACTCCCTAAATTTTTTTTTTATGATGATGACTGTTTTTCTATTTGGATTTTTATTTTTCTGGACAAAATATTTGGTGCTTGCCTGCTTGTTTGCCTCCGTGCCTTTACCCCAATGCAGTGAATTTTCAGTGGTTGTGCGCAGTGGTAATCTCTTTCTCACACACATTATAAATCAACAAAATATTGGGTAAAAAATCATTGTTTTTTATTTGATGAATTGTAGTGGTGCATAGTGACGGTGTTAGAGGCTATTTGTTGACGATTCAGTAGGGAGGGGGCCATGGAGTCTACAGTATTGTGGTGGTGCAACAATGTGTGTAAATAGAGGGAGATGTGAGGGTGAAATGGTGCGAAGAAGAAATGAGTAAAATTGATATTTTTGAAAGAAAATAAGATGACATTAGCACTTTTTTAGTTGTCAGTGACGGTTCTTCACAACAAGGGGTTTAATTGTTTAATTAAAATAAACATAAAAACTATAAGATAGTGAAGTGAAATTTTAAAATTAGTGGGGGTGTTGATGAAAGTTAGGCTTATCTACAAGGGAGTGGGGATGAAATTTATCCTAAATTTTATTCAAAAAGTAATAAATTTTAACTAAAAAAATTGTAAGTAAACCCAAAAAATAATATATTATATTCTAAACAATAATAAGTGACAGAATACTAAATTTTTTTGGGTGTTGTAGTCAATTGTGGCCATAGACATTAAGATTCATTTGGGTTGCAAGCATGTTTCCCTGACCGTGTTCTGTTTTTAGTTTGCAAGAAATTATCTGCTTAAATTTTTAATTTTCTTTTCTGACTGATCGTGTTCTGTTTTTATTGCAAGCATGTTTCCCGGTTCTCACCAAAATTATCTGATTTTTTCCAATATCTACAGTATATTCTAATGTTTCCTTTTGTTTATAACAGTATTGGTTTTTGGTGGACAAGTTTTTTGTAATTTGGGTTCGAGAGTTCGACGAATTAGATTCTTGCCGCTGAAAATTCACTGCATTGGAGTAATTTGGTGCGGCTAAGTTGTTTATTCTGTTCAAGCGCAAGGTGCGTTTTATTTTGAATTTTAATATAAGATTTAATTTTTTGACATTGGTGATATGGTTTAATAATAAGAATTAGCATTGTTCATAAATTTTTTTTCAATATTTTATTTTGTTCAAGGTGTAAGGTGAGTTTGTTTTTGAATTTGGCATTATTTGCTTAATTTTTTTTTCATTTGTTAATTGTTCATTAATTTATGCTCAAGATTTTATTTTGACATTGGTTATATTGTTTTCCATGTATGCCCGATGAATCCTATACTGTAAGGATTATTTGTTATTCAATTTATTTTCACGCAAGCAATACTATAAACACGAATCATATAAATTCAATTTCATTGATAATTAAATTTCAAAACAAAATTCAAAATTCACTTTGTTGGTGAACAAAATATAATATTGAAGAGAACTCAATGAACATTGTCAAGTCTTAATATTAACAATATGACCAATGTCTGAAGACACGATAAACTAAATATTATAAAAATTTGATATTTAGTGAACAACACAAAACAACAATATTTATTAAATAATCTAAATCTACATACCTGAGAAAAATAATACAAAATTACAAGCGAGAGAAATAATATAAAATTATAAGCAATATTATGAACATGAATCATAAAAATTCAATATTTAGTGAACAACACGAAACAACAATTTTTACTAAATAATTCAATACTAAATAACGTTTAGTTTTAAGAAAATATACTAAGAATATAAATAATCGAGAAGAATGATATAAAATTAAAAACACTAGTACAAACTCAAATTATACAAATTAATAGTCGATTTTGTTTTTTTCATAATCAATAAAAAAAATATAACTTGCAAAAAATCTATATAATAAATAAAATATGCTTAACATGTAAAATATACATGATTAAATTCAAGTTATTGGACAACTTAGATATCAAGATATATTAAATAAAATATGCTTGACATTTAAAATATACAATATTAAATTCATATTTAGTGAACAACACGAAGAATGATATAAAACTAAAAATATTATTATGAACACGAATCATACAAATTCAATATTTAGTGAATAACACGAAACAATAAATCATAAATGGTTGTGCTCCAACAGTTCGTTGGACCAATTCATAAATAATGTCTGTCTCTTTACGCAAAAACTTGGATTGCGTTATTTTTTTCCCTTTTGGATTGCATTATTTTTTTTTCCTTTTACAAAGTTTCAACATTCATGTGTTTGTAATATTCACACATAATGTTAAATATATGTTTATTACTAATTCAAATTGTTTGCTTAGATAAAAAAAAAAAAAAAGTCAAACACGATAGTGAACGCTAGCTATAAAGAAACAGAAAAAACAAGTTGTTCTGTCGACGAAAAAAAAAATACAGATGACCAAGTGGTATGATTGGTCATTTGCCCATTCAAGACTTAATTAATTTTTAAAAAAGTTACTTATTATTCACAATAATATATGTTTCTTATTTACTTTTTAGGCAATCAATAATAATGTTTTAACCAAATATCAATTGGCGCAACGTGCACCCCGACAGAACTTAAAGCATTGTATGATGGCAATGATGACAAATCCAAATCGTTTTGACAATATATACGAGAGTATAATGCAACTAATGCGTTTACAAGTCTTGGTGCTACATTAAATCCAAGATTAGTGACAGGAAATGGTCCTACATCATTCACTATACATGGAGAATTACGCCATAAAACAGGATCACTCATTCCACAACCAAATTATGAGCCAGTATACAATTAATTATACATTTATGATCCTATTGCAGCCTTAGATGTTCGTGGTCGTAGAAATCCTCAGTTGCAAAGGAACGTTTTAAAAATCATTCAAGATTGTTTGTTGCATGTAAATCCATTCCCAGATAAATTCCAGCAAGCCTATGAGATTTTAAGTCAATCAGATTTGATAGGTCAAAATTTACTAACTTATCTTCATTATCACCCAGCATTAGATCGACGAAGATATAATCTCCCTACCATGGACGAGCTTGCGGTAATATTACCCGGAGATGGCACTGAGTCAAGTGGAATGAGAGATATCGTTTTACATTTGAAAGGAAATAATGAGTTGATGCAGATTAATGAGTGTCACCCCGCATATTTACCCTTGCATTATGTGTTATTGTTCTCCCGCGGTGAACTTGGATGAGAATCTGAGTTGAGACAGTGAGACAGTTCACTTGATAGACCCTTAACTAATCGACTTACTTAGTTGCAATATCATAGTTATCGTTTGTTTCAACGTCCAACTGAATATTCAACAATTTTTTTTAAGGGGGGGGAACTATTCCAGGAGTATTTAATAGATGTTTGGGCTGCTACAGAACAAAATCGGTTGACATACTATAAGCTTAATCAATCAAAACTTCATGTAGAACTATACAAAGGCCTTACTGATGTTTGTAATGATGAGCTGGGTCCTGAACAAATTGGTCAACGAATGATTTTGTCATTTTCCTTCACTGGTAGCGCAAGACATATGTTTGAAATATTTCAAGATTCAATGGCTATTACAAGGTATAATTAACACCCTAATATATTTTTCACCATGACTGCAAATCCCAACTAGCTTGAGATTTCTTCAACTTTGTTACAACATCAATCAGTTTATGACCGTCCTGATTTAGTTGCGAGAGTTTTTAAGTTAAAGAGAAAAGTTTTGATGAAGGGGATAGAAACAACACAATTGTTTGGAAAAAAAAGTAGCACATGTTTTTACAATCGAATTCCAAAAACGGGGCCTACCACATATGCATGCACTTTGTTTTTTCATGGCTCTGATAAAATTCAATCATGTGCTCAAGTAGACAATGTGGTATGTGCTGAATTTCTGATCCTGACGATAATCCTATTTTTTTTGATACAATCAAAAGTTGTATGGTACATGGACCATGTGGTGCTCGCAATCCGCGAGCGTCATGTATGGAAAATGGTGTGTGCACTAAGAGGTTTCCTTGAACATTTATAGAATCAACAAGTATGGATGAATATGGATATCCTATCTATCGTCGTCGTAATAATGGCTGCGTGTATACAGTGAGAGGGGGGCAACAAGTTGATAATAGGGATGTTGTGCCACACGATCCGTATCTTTCCAAAATGTTCAACTGCCATATCAATGTGAAAGTTTGTGCGGGAATAAGATGTGTGAAGTACATTTACAAATATAGTTACAAGGGTTATGATCGTACCACGATGGTGCTGGGAGGAGGAAATGAGATCCAACAATATCTTGATGTAAGGTATATTACACCGCCCGAAGCTATTTGGCGATTATTTGATAATCCGAACCAATAAGTGAAATTATTTCTAGAGGTGCATAACAAGACACAACCTTGACTGGGTTTTTTACATGTTGTACTTCAAATGAATCTGCACGGGCATTAACCTACCAGGAGTTTTCACAAAAATTTGTTTGAAATAAGAAAACACATAAATGGACACCTAGACAAAAGGGGTACGCAATTGGTAGAATGTACTTTGCTAGCCCCAATTCAGGTGAGCGATTTTATCTACGTTTGTTACTAACTGTTGTAAAATGACCAACATCATTTGATAACTTACGCACGATAAATGATGTTATGTACAACACTTTCAAATCAGTATGCGTTGCAAAGGGATTGCTGGAAGATGATGGAGAATAGGTACAATGTATGCAAGAAGCTTCATCTATGAAAATCGGACATCAGTTGAGGAGACTATTTAGTATTATTCTCACGGAATGCTCTCCGTTGGATCCACTTGATTTATAGAACCAATTTTCAATGCATATATGTGATGACCTAGAGCACAAGATTCTTACAATTTTTACATTTCTAATCTTTCTCAGGATCAAATTGAAGATTATGGTATATATTTATTAGACCAGTTGCTCCATGAGTCGGGCAAAAGTTTAGTAGACTTTTCACCCATGCCACAACCAATTGGGAATTGGAATCCAATAATTAATAACAGACTATTGTCTGAACATCAACAACTCCATCATGAAGCTGAACAGTTGGATGCACAAAATGATGTCGATCGCCTCAATGATGCACAACATGTTGTTTGTACTGCAATTACTTCATCAATAATTGAAAATAAAGGAACTACTTTTTTCTTGAGTGGGGGCATCAGCACGGGAAAACGTTTGTGTATAATACAATTGCTAAAAAATTGCGCAGCTCTAGATATATCGTCGTTATTGTGGCTTCTTCCGGTATTGCATCTTTATTATTAATGGGGGGCCACACAGCAAATTCAACATTTTGCATTCCCTAGGATGTGCTTGAAAATTTAATTTGTGAATTTACCAAACAATCGATGCATGCAAAATTATTCAGATCGACTAAACTAATAATATGAGATGAAATACCTATACAACATAGGTATTGTGTTGAGGCAGTAAATCGTATACTTCAAGATGTTTGTGATAACCAAAAGCCATTCGGGTGTATTACTGTTGTTTTAGGTGGAGACTTTCGACAAATCTTGATAGTTATACCGAAAGGAGTCCACGAGTAAATTGTAGGTGCGTCATTGAGGCGATCTGTATTGTGGAGGGATGTACAAGTTTTGACTTTAGGGTTAAACATGCGCTTAACTAATACAAATTCTGAAAATGTTGAATTTGAAAAATTCTTGATGGAGGTAATATTCCATTGATCATTCAGTATATAAAATATTATTTTTTATAATTATTATCAATTTATCTTCTCTAATTTAATTTCTAATTTTTAGGTAGGAACAAACCCACAAGAAACTGTACAACTTCCATCAACAATACAAAAGTGTCATACTCTTCGAGAATTAATATTTAAAATTTATCCACATTTGGATATAGTTGGTTCAGTTACCCCGAACTTCCTAACCGAGCGCACAATTCTTTCTGCAAGGAATGACGACGTAAATGCTATAAATGCCACAACAATGAATATTTCACCGAGACAAATAATTACGTATTTAGCAGCTGACAAAATGGCAGAGGGTGATGAACTTGATCGATCGATCACTAATCGATATCCTAATGAGTATTTAAACTCTCTAAACCCTGCTGGGTTACAGCCGTTTAAATTAGATTTGAAGGTGGGTAGCCCAATAATGTTGCTGAGAAATATAGCACCAAAGGAAAGGCTTTGTAATGACACGCAATTGATGGTTGTCAGATGTGTCACGCGTGTGATTGAAGCTCAAATTTTAAATGGTGATAAATCTGACAATTTAGACTTCATTCCAAGAATATCTTTGTCACCAACATCTTCAGAATTGCCTTTTCAGATGATGAGACGTTAATTACCTGTCCGATTAACATATGTTATGACAATCAATAAATCTCAAGGACAGTCTATAAAATTCATTAGGGTTGATCTGCACACACCAGTGTTTAGCCATAGACATCTGTATGTGGCATTATCCAGATGCACATCTTCTGATCGTATATGTTTTCTTCTTCCTGAAAATGAGTCGAATTGCACATCAAACATCGTTTACCCTGAAGTTCTATTATAGAACTTCCTATTCAATAGTAAAAAAATGGTACAATTTATTTACAAATTGCTCCTATTAAATACAAATAATCACGTTAACTTTACATTATAATTCATATTTGTAGGATTGGTTTGAATTGGCTAAAACGATGAAAAGAATAAATACAACGCAATTTCACCGATGGGTATATCGTAATAAGGTAATCCGATTCTTATACTGTTTCAACGAGATTTATTCTTTTACAACTAAAATATATCACTAAAGTTTGGTTTTCTTTCTTTCTGTAAAACTAGGTTGTTGTACATTCTCCAAACTTGCAGTTTCGCATATGTATTAACACAAGAACATTTAGGAAAATGATGAAGAAAAAGTTCAAAGACTTACTGGAAGGCTAATCTATTAACTATATCTCCGTAAAGATAGATTATATGTTTGATTCTAGAATTTTTAATATAAACTTGATACTTAATTACTTGCATGATTGCAATTACTACAATTATGTTTGTAGTGACAGTATTATGATATGATGGTGATTTGAATAATTATTCTATGAATTTCATATATGATTTTGTATATTTTATTGGTGTCTTGATTTTATTATAATTTCGCATTCCTAATCATTATTCCAATTTTTTATGTTGTGTTATTATTTTTATTAAATCACATGGGTGACAAAATATTATTTTGTATGTTGTAATGCTTATTACTCCATTGCTAATGTGATTATTACAATTTTAATTTATATCTTTTATATTATGTACAGATATAATGGAACGACCTCCAATATTTGTACGTCATAGTACGCGTGTGGCTCTATCAAACATACAAGAAAAATTTGAAAATGAATCGTTTGAAGATGAAATCCAATCTCAAAATTTGGGATGAAAAAGGTTGAATTAAGTCGTATGTTACAAATGGCAGGGAAAATATAAGTGATACTTATATTATACATAAAATAATAGAGACCCTTCCCACAACTTGGAATTCTGCAATGGAAAAAAATTTTTAGACGACAAACCAACCAATGCAGTACAGTTTGTACAATTATTGGTGGAAGCGGAACGTGATATCCATCCATTATGGATACAATTTGAGCAAGAAAAAATGGGTCCAAAGACAAATGTTTTAGATCATATAAAAAAGAAAGAACAATTATTTTATAAACTGCAACAAAAAGGTTTTATGCCGAACAATCCAATTATGTTATATGTTGTTGTTAACACGCTTCCATCTACGTGGTCAATTGACGAAATCAATAAGAAGTTTAAGAATGACTTCATAGATATGATAGAATTGGAGGAGACATTGGCAGATATCGAAGATGACATACTCTGTTCACGAGCGTTAGAAGACGTGAAGGCTCAACTGAACCTACTATGAACAAGACCTCCATAGATGAAACAATATTTTTTAGGTAAACATTATTTCTCTATGTTTTTATTATTTGAATGTGGATAAAAGAAAAAATGTATGTTTTTAGAGAATAAATAAACACCTAACTGTATTTTTTTTTTTTTCAAGTCGTATCTTTTGGAAGTCGGTTGAATTTCTGATAGTTATATTTGGTCATTTGACAATATCTACAGACTTAATTTATTTGTGGGAATATTGTTTTAATTTTCATTCTATTAATTATGAATTTTGATATTTTTTAGATAAAGTTGATTATGAATGTAGAAATCGTAGATTTTGAATCAAAAACAGAACATTAAATATTGTCAACTGATATATTTTTTCAGATATTTGAATTATTATGTTTCGGTAGTTATAACATAATTTTTCAGATATTTGAATTATTAATTTACGAGTAACATCGTGCCTTCAGACACGGACAATTACTAGTCTATTTATAAACTGAGACATAACAAGATAACAATAAATGAATTTGAGATTAATTGTGTAACCAAACAAAGAGAACCCTGAGCGGACAGAAATATACACTAGGTGGATTAATCGGGAGTTACTTCTTCGAGTAGGTCAATGTATGTATGAACCCCGGCCAAAGGTCTAATTTAGAAGGAAAAAAACTTGGATTTAATCGCTAATTTTTAGAAGAATTACACTCAAACTCTTTAAAATTTGTCATTTAATCACTCAAACTCCTGATATTTAAAATATTACATACAGACTCCTTGAAGTTTGTACGCATGCAACACTTAAACTTTTATCATCAATGTCCGTTAACTGTTAATAAATTATACTCAAATCTCTTAAAGTTTGTAAACATATAATACTTAAACCCTTCAAGTTTAAAATGTTATAATTAGACCAAAAACACTTTAATAAAAATAAAATATCAAATATTTTAAATTTTATAACTAAAATTTATATTATATTATGACATTTATTGAAATAAAATCAATATATAAAAATCTAATTTTTTATTAAAAAATCATAATTAATATACAATTATACTATCCATTGAAATTTAATTGATACTTTAAATGACCAAATTGAACTATCAAATCACCCTCAATTAAAGTTAAAGGATATTGTGTTCATTATAATTTGATCACTTGTTTGATTTTTTAGTTTTATTTTAATAAATAGTATAATTATATATTAATTATAATTTTTTTTTTAAAAATAAATTTTTGATTTTTGATTTTATTTCAATAAATGATATAATAAAATATAAATTTTGATTGTAAAATTTATATTCTATCATGAATGAGTTGGACTCTCTATTTGAATTTTTAGTTTTATTCTAATAGATAATATAATTATTTTACTAATTACGATTATTTAATAAAAAATTAGATTTTTAATTTTATTTTAATAAATGATACAAAAAAACATAAATTTTGGTTATAAAATTTAAAATACTTAATATTCTATATTTAATTAGAGTATTTTTTGTTATAAAATATTTTAAATTTAAAAAGTCTAAATATTATACGCAAACAAACTTCAGATAATTTAAGATAATTTATTTGTAATTCACTAATAAATATACTAACGGAGATTGATCGGGTCTAAGAGTTGAGCTTATAAATTTTAAGAGATCTATATATGATATTTTAAATATCAAAAAATTTAAATAATTAAATAATAAATTTTAAGGGATTTCAACGTAATTCACCCCTAACTTTTTAATATCATGCCCTCAAAACCAAGATACTTCGTTTGGCAACTGTGCATCCCATCAGGGTAGAGATTGGGTAGGCATGCTATGGTGGTGCGGCAACAAAGTGTCTAAGAAAATGTGTCAATCACACTGACAAGTGGCAATCATGAGGTATGATTCCTTTCCACAAATTGACAATGTAACTGAAAGTTGGGAGAGGACCAAGCCTTTACATGTCTCCCTCCCATGAAACACGGGCTCATTCACATGCTCCACCAGGACCACCACTACCCCGATTTAATTTAAATTTAAATAATTTTTTTTTTGTTTCCTGAATATTGTCATGGGTCTGACTCATCTGTTATTAAAACGATGTCATTTGATCAACATCATCTCTGTTGCTATAGCAGAAGATCCACAGCATACCGCAAGACCACAAAATTTATGCTTACCATAAAAGGAAACTGTCTGGTGAACTTGCTAAGTTCATTAGCCAATGCTCATCAGCTGATTCCAATCCTCTGGTCGGCAGATATTAAAAAAAGAAGGCAAAGCAAGCCAAGAGAAAACTTCATCCCTGCCATCCAAAAACCAACAAAAACAAACGAATTAGATAACAAAGATACATCAAATTCAACAAAAAAGAATAATCAAATGCATTTTCTTGGATTTAGGCAAGAATGGAAGAAACTTATACATCACTTTGAGGCTGCTCCAAAGCCAATTTACAAATCCAAGAACCATACACACCTCAAGTCCAAAACATCATTGTGCTAAGATATCCAATTAGAAGAGAAACCTGGGATGGAGTCTCGTCTGCTATGATCTTCTTGGTCAAAATCTTGGATTTGTAATAGAAGGAGAGTTGGTGTTGCAATCTCTAAATGAAGTTCACTTTCAATGTTTCCCGCTGTGCATTAGATTCACTACCAGTGATTGTAATGCAAATTGCAAATGATCAAACTGCAAATGCGCACACACACATACCAAACACATCGCAACCCCATTCACTTGCCAAATTTCCCAAAAAAAAAAAATTTGGGATAGAAATATCTGCTTCACCTCAATTTCAATCCACTTTGCTGATATTCTCAATTTCAATCCAATTTGCTGATATTGTTAATTAGAATGTGTTCCTGATTTTGGAAGATATTAGAAATTTATATGATTTGGTCTCCTCATCAACTATCAAACAGGATTCAACGGTACACACTGCTATGATCAGGGTTTCTGAATCGATCTCTGAAAAACATTAGGGTTTTCATGCTCAAAAACTACAAAATCGGCACAAACTCCTCGATCTTCTCAGTGATCCACCACTCGGAAAAAATGGGAACGCTGTGGCTGGCCGGAAAACTCTGCGGGATCTGTATCAATACCAAACCTCTCAAAAACTCATAGATCTTCGGCTTTGGACATGTTGCAGAGACGACTAGGTCTGGGCTGAAAATCAGCTCTCCGTCTTTGGTGATGGGACGACGGCCGAATCAACGCCGCCAACGCTCGCTTCACTAAATCTCCCTCCACTGTCCCAATCCTCACCAGCGAATTCGTCATTGCCGATCTCCGAGCATTCAACCGATGACTTGAATGATACGACCCCGCATGATTCTGATGACGATTACCATTCTTGTGAAGACTACACCGAAACGAACCAGGATGCGTTGTAGGCGAACACATACACGTCTTCTTCTGACCAGACAATGCCTTGGTGTTTTGCTTTTGGTGCCGAGGAGAGACCGAGATCGAACGGCTAGGTGGAGTCGAAAATCGTACGGACGGCGAAGGTGAGACGGATCTGCACAGGTTAACCCGAGTTGGTGAAGCGGATCGGGTTAAGAAACCGGAGGATCGGGTCGAAAAACTGGACATTGAGGAAGCGAAGGCTGAGGAAAACGACGAATAGAATCGACCCGAAGGAGAAATTGATCTTTGGAGAGAATTCGATTTGGTTCTAGACGATGACTCCATTGTTGAACCAGTAGAGAGAGAATGTAGGAGAATAATATTCGGTAGAAAGTATTATAAAGCGCCGTTTGGCAAACGTAGAGCAAATCTGAAGTAGAGGTTATATAGGGGATGAAATCAATGGCAGAAACGTAAATAAGTTTGATTATCGGGGGTTTATTTGGAGGTGAAGTTGTTAATGCGGCCGTTAGTTGGGATGCCGGTGGTCAGTTTGGGCTTTCGATAATAGGATCAAATGGTTTCAGGACAAAAACCTATGGGCTGTCAGATAAGATTTTGATTACGCGTGCTCTCGCAACTGTTCCTAACACTCTTCTTTGTTTAATGTCGTGTGTTGTTCACTTATTTAGGTAAGAGTTGGGTTGGTATCTTCTTGTGAAAATGCTTAGGCGCAGAATATGGCGCCATTTGTCGCTAGATTTGTGGGGCCCCTCAATTTACTGACACCTATAATCTATTTTGTTGTCTAGCCCTGGTTGGTTGCAAAAATTACAAAATTACCTATGTTTGTCGCCTATATGAGTCTTATCACTATTGAATTGAATAGTATTTTCTCGGGACAGACGGTTTCCAATTATGCCCGCAGTTTTTTGGACGTTTCGTAGTTTCCCGCGCGTTGTATTTGAAAACAAAGTTCCGTTTGAGGACACGTGTTGGCCAGTTTGGTGGAATATGTGGGGGAACACTTCCGATTCCAAAGGCTGTGGTAATGAATGTGCCGGCCTAGAACGGGCATTCAATCTGCACATCTTTTTTATTCCTGTTTTTCGTGGCTATCAGTTTGTATTATTTAAGTGTTTAGTAGATTATTAGGGATTGTTTTGTTTAACGAAATCTTGATAATTGAATTGTAAGGGATAATTTGAAGTAATAATAAAAACGAATTATAAATTCAAATCTTTACGATCCCATAAAGTCAGGCCATAAAATTCTAACATGAATAGTCTACTTTTGATCAAATTAAAGAGAAGATTAATTAAAATATTTATAAATTAATTCGAACACATTCTTAACTTTTAAACTAAAAAAAAATAATTGATAATTAAATCTTGGTTGGTTAGTGTATTGAAAAATAATAAGAATTTTGTGAGGCCTAATATTCAAAGCTTGATAGGAATAACTTCACATGGGGTGGCCTCGTTAGGTCAAAGTTCATGCACCCCAATTTTTTTTGCCCCAAATTAATTGATCGAGCCTAGCTAGTCAGATTTGAGCATTCTAAAATTTTTCCTTTTAGTTGAATGGTCAGGATATTCGGGTCAACTTACGCGCACCTCGACTAATCTCTTCTTCAGTCTAATCACAAGCAGGTCATTTACGTTGAGATTTGAGTATTTATAAAAAATAAATTTCTCATAACCTAACTCAAAAAAATTATTAAAATTCAAACTCAAGAAGTGAGTGTGTCAAAATGTAATAATTAATTTCTCATGTCCCTCGAATATTGAGTTTTATTTTGTATTTTTCTCATATTTCTTTACATGTTTTCTCATTTGTATAGGTGCATTTACAATTAGCATTAATTGTAGTTGTTAGTTCTTCAATAGAATAGTAATATGCCGATGAACATAATTAAGAAATTTTTTCAGCATTGGCACCATCATCCTCATATTCAATTATTTTGGTTCTTGAAAAATGGAAACTCCAAACGAGGTGGCATCTTAAAGAACAAGGGTTGGTACATATTAATTATTTTTGAAGGCTTTCGATTGAGTTCACATGGGAGGCAAAAACCAAATTCTAGACGAGTTACATTTTTTTTTTTTGCCATTATGGCTTGTCAAGATAAAACAAACAATGCGCACTTCAACTAATTCTTTCATCGGTTCGGTCAAAAATAGATAATTTATGTCGGGACAATAATATTCATAAGAGATAAATCCCTCATAATCTGACCTCAATAAATTATCAAGATTCAAATTTCGAATATCTGAATTTATAATTTGTTCCTATTACCATTTGAACTACCTTGAAGTTCGAGTTTTGAGTTGCATAAGCCATTCAAACACTTCTTCCTTTATGTCCCCTCTCTTTTGAATTTTTGCTAAGTTGGTGAATATTCTACTATAACCCTAAGCCTAAATGCCCAATCACAGGGTTTGATTGCAAAGAATTGAGATTAACAGTTCTTTTGGTTGTGATTGTAACGTTCAAATTTATAAGAAAAGTTAATCAAAGTAATATTATTTTTACATCAAATTCAATCTAGTTGAACTCAACAACTATATATCCTTAAAAAAATTCCAACCCCCCTACCTACCAACCATGTTACTTTAAAGGAGGAACAAGCAACAATCCCCACTCAACTTTGTATTATAACATAAACTTTAAGCAACACATGCAAGACATTTGGTGGGCATTTCATTCCTATGATAAAATACCTTATAAATCACAACTTTTGCTTTTCTCTGTTTGTCTCATTAAAATGCTGCTCTTCCCTTTCATTTCCTTTTATTAACCAACTAGGATTTTCAGAAACTAAGGTGAAGTGGTCATCTGTCATATGTGGAGTTTTACAATGTATTGTGGGATATCATGTAAACCCCCAACTTTAGTTATTAATGAAATGACAATTTGAGTAAAACCCCAAGGTATACCCAGTATATAAAACTCCCGTCATTGCAGGAGTCCGGAAAGGGTTAGATGTATGCAACTTTATTCCTGCAAGCAGAGAGATTGTTTCTGCGAGTCGAATTCATGATAAGAAATTTAAATCAATATCAACTCAAATGGGTGTCTAATGCAAAAATTAAAATCCCTAGCAGGTACTTCTAAATAGGTTGGTTTTAATGTTAGGTGCCAGAAAATCAATCTGAAAGCCAGTGAGAATCCCACACACAAGTGAAAAAACAAGTGAGCAGCTATGAACCTTAGTAACTTAGTTATGTACAGTACAAATGAACAAACAAACGACATAAATGAACGAACCAACTCCACTAAAAAAAGGGGATAAACTTCAAAATTTACTGTGGCCTTTTCGCCTCAAAAGGGTCTTGAATAGATCTAGCATCAACGAGTTTGGTATATTTCCTGTGACGCCTCTCTCTTGCATAAAGCACCCAGAAGATCAGAGAAAGCATTACTGCTGCTGAGATCATAGCCAACCCAATGTAAATCCACTTGCTGTATTGCCTCAAATCAGGGCAGTGATCATCATATATCACAGTAAAGGTATCTCTAACGAATGTGCAGTCTAGTAGATCCGTAAGGAATGAACCATAACGATTCAAACCATAGCTCACATTGACTGCAGCAGTCATTTGGTTATACATATTAGGGGTCAAACGGCCCACTGTGGTGCATATGTTATTGCTGGAAACTTGGCACACATAATTCCTCCAAACCTGCATGAAACATAACGCAAGGGCTATGAAGTTGGCTTTGAAATAGTGTGTATGACTATCAATTTTGAACCAGAAAAGGAAAAAAAACAAAAAAAGACAATCCCAAATTTCAACTTCGTTCCTTCTACAATTTTCTGTCGTTTTGTTTTAGGGTGATGTTCCTTCTACTTATTTTCAGCAAGCAACAAAGCACTAGTGGTCAAAAAGCAGCTTTAAGAAACAATGGGGAATCAATGCGCAGATTTCTCGGAAAGATTTATCTCTTTTGCACAATATTGTGGCAGTTTGAAACTAATTTTCCAAGAAATTGCATATATCACCACTACAATATGGTACGAAATCCCGAAGCAAAATGACAGCAAATTGGTCCATTCAAGATGTCATATATTCAAATGTTTATACAAGATTTTTAAAGAAAGCACCATTCAAATTAAGATGAAGGATTCTCTTGAACCAATATCATGGTCCCACTTAACTTCTGATAAGGAGCACCAACTTTTCATCAACCAAGACTACACAATGAACTGTTCAAATGGGGGACAGAAAAAGCATGTACCATCAAATTGTCAAGAATTCTTTAGTGTCTCCTCAAAAAGCTTGCGAATTCACCCTTCAGTTGTTCTACTTACATGCAAAAGATTTGTGAGAACTAACCTGGGATGCATTGCCAAACTCTACCTCACCAGCTGCACATTTCCGGTCTGTCTTGTCAGCATTGAATGGATTACAGAGGACAGGTACCAATGGTCCAGATTGATTGTAGTAGAAAAGTCCAGCACCAGGTGGTATATTAGCATTGGATACATTTGTGATGATCCCGTTAACCACCCCAACCAATTGGTAAGTGACATCTTTGCTTTGAGACAATGTTTCTTGGGCAGTGGCATTGTCCAGACATGGGAGAATATCATCTAAAGCTGTATGAGCTGTGGGGTTTTGAACCCACTCATTCATGGAAACACATGTGTCCCCCACCACACTTGAATAAGAAGAAAATGTGTTAGATGGTCTCAGTGAGAATACCTTGAACAAAAAATAACAGCCATGCAGTTTGAAGAGGTTGCTTGGAACTAAAACCCTCATATGAAGGAGAATAAGAATTTTTGTCAAAAAGAAAATTTTTCTTGGGAAACAGCATCCTCCAAAAACTGTTATCCTGCAGACTCTTCAGATAAATGTTGATAGTAAGAGCAAAAAGGATAACTAAAAGTGCATATCTTCTAACGGCATCTATCTCTAATGCATGGACGAATTAGCTTCAGGTTCTCAAGCAATTTTTTACTCAAACGGGAGAACAGTGTGATAATAAAATAGGGTGATGGTGTAGTTGTCATTGATGAAGGAAATCCAAGACGAACTCTAGTTTTTGGTGCGATCAAATTGGAATCGAGATGGTTAATTTTTATCAGGATACCTTCATTAGCTCTAAAGGTCAAGTGATGAACATATGACGTGTAGGTGCTTCTAAGGTAAAATTATAAAAATAGCAAATTTATAAGTGGATAAATTTTAAGAATACGATCAAATAGAACTTACTTATGGAGAACCAGAAATACACCACACAGGATGAATGTAGCTGCAACAAGAATCCACCCTATGATCACCAGGCTGCAAACATGTTGAAAAGAAACAAAAAAGACTGTAAATGAACATAGAACACGCTTTAAACACCAAACAAATTAAAGACGAATAAGAAACGTGTCCCCTTAAGTCACTTACATGTATACAAGACACTGCATACCAAGGATAGAGAACACTGCACCCAATAGTCGCAGCATTAAAATGGGGCAAAATCATCACAAATTAATCCGGAATAGGAAGATTTGATTGAAAGGTTCAAAAGGCTTACAGAAACCAAGCAGAGCCAAGAGAAGCATTACAGCCGCTATTATGATAAGAGCCAGCCTCCTGTAGAGCATAGTTAGACACCTGAGCACTCATAATTTTCACCAATAGCATTGTTGAACATGGAAAACCTATTTGCATATACTCACACAGCATCCAAACCCTTCTTTATATCCTTTCTGTTCTGCTTGGTCTTAAATTCAAGAGTGGTAGCAGAAGAGTTAATATTTGTTTCCACTTGGTCAATGTTTCTTTGGACATCTGGAGGGAGAAAAATTTGTTCTACTCCAACCTGCTTAGCAGCAGCAAGATAATCTGATACATTCCTAAGATTCTCAACAGTGGTGTCTGCTTTACTCACAACATAGTCCAAGGTATCAGCGGTACTATTGTGAAACTTTCCTTGTCCAAGGTACAGAACAACACATCCGACACTGTAAGACACAACATAGAGCGCTGAGAATTTATTCTAACTACAACTCTGTGTGTGTGTGTGTGTGTGTGTGAGAGAGAGAGAGAGAGAGAGAGAGAGGGAGGTACATTGCAGCAATGGTGAACAACGAGAGAAGGATAATAGAGAGTGCATAAGCAGTTTGAGAATATCCATAAGGACGACGTCGGCAGCAGCAAAAACAGAAACACATAAACAGCAAGCACAGGCCAAATCCCGCAAACCAGATTGCAGCAATGAGGAACAGGGGAGCAGCAGTAAAAGCCACAGACTGCATCAAAAGCAAATTTTATACAGAGATAATGAAAATTTAATCTAACCTAGAAATAATCCCCCCATAAACCCGGAGATGTTCGAAATAAAGGCAACAAAAAAATATCAGCATCTGGTAATATTCATAGAAAACAAAATTAAGACAATCTTGTTGGGAAACGATGGAATCCGAGGACCAGAATTTTTTAATTTTTTATTTTTTGGGGTGAGGTGGCAAGCTAATGGTAAAAAAATTTATAAGACGAACTAGAGTCTCGTACAACAAACAATTGATTAGAAACAAATGGGGCGATGAAATTCTCTATACACAAACATAAAACTGAATAGCATGTAGTATTCTCGTATAGAAATATATGAATCTTAGGATATACCCAGAGTCTTATATTGTCCAAGGAAAAACTCTTAGTCCTAGAGGGGGACAATTAAATGTCTTAGGATTTAAGGTCAAAACACAAAAACAATTGATGATGTTGTACATGACAATCTTAACAAAATCAAGGTGACAGAAGCAATTCTGCAGTGTTTAAAGATAAATTAAGCAAACATCAGGAGGGGGGGGCTAAATTTATCCAGTATGCTGATAGTAAGCAAGCGCCATAAGAGACAAAGGGAAGCCCAAGGACATCGAAAGAATACCAATAAGCAAAACCCAAATTAGAACATCAAAAAAAATTTACATTGAAAAGCATGGGAACACAAATTAAAGAGTCGATTCCAACATTAAAAAAAAATCACAAACCCAAGACAACTAAATTATAATAAAGACAAAAAAAAAGGTACTTTAATTAGGATAAAGGGTTGAAAAAAGCTCACAGATATATAATGTTCTTCACTTATATTCCATCCACCGGTATAGTACTTGAAATCATTGAGTGGATCTTTCCTGTGGGTCCTCTCGGCAGCCAGTATCAGAGATGAGTTTCCACCATTTTTCCCCTCCAGAACAGACCTTTTCACTCCCCATGAAACGACACCAATCACACCATACTTACCCTCATCAATCCTCCCTACACAAGTAACAATATCACATAAAAGCAGAGAAAACACTAGTCTCTTTGAAGTCTAAGACGACAATGTTCCGAGACAACTGTGTTCTTCCGAAGACAAAAATGAAAACCCATTTGGAAATAACGAAAGAGATTACCTGGAGATTGAATGGCTCGAAGGTGATGAACTTGAGAAGCTCCATGAGAAAATGAAAAGAAGGTTGAAGCTATGAGGAGGAAGGTTGGTAGAAGAAGAAAAGAGAATGTTTTGGGACTGAACATGATGTTTTCGTCTTGGGTTTTCTGTGGAAAGGAATTGCTGTCTCCGAAGGTTCAAGGAAGGAGGGAGAGAGAGAGAGAGAGAGAAATCGTTTACCACGTCTCGTGTCTGGACAATATATATGTAGTGTAGTAGTAAGGGAGCTCTTGGCGGTGAACTTGGATGCCGCGTTTTGGTTTCGCATGTGAGAAGCTGTTCGAACACGTAGTTACGAAATTACCCTTGAGGACCGGGTAACGGCTAGCTGGCTATTGTAGAGTGGACTTTCCTTCTTACCAAAATAGCTCACATTAATTAGAGCAATTGGCGTGTGTTTACTTTAGGTATTAAGTAAGAGTGGTTGGGAAGAATACGTCTGGCCTACTTTAGCTTATTTACACTCATGTTTAAATATATATTTTAGATTCGATATTATCACTTAAAAATAATTTAGGCCTAGATGAATTGTATATTTAAACCCACCAACAGTTTATTAAACAAATCTTCCTAAAAAATCTCTAAAATATAAATATCACTTTATATTTTGAAATTTTTTTAATAATTTAATATTTATATTATCATTCAATACTCTTTTCAAACAAATATTATATGGATAATGTGGGATTCACTATTTATTAATATTTGAACCAAATATGAGATGAGGAGACATTATCTCTATAAAGAGTAATACTATTTGGACCTAAAAATTTAACTTAATTTGCTGACATAATAATGTGGTTTTATATGAATCATTGGATCAACACCAAGTTCCAATGTTTGATGAGATTTACAGTGAATCTAAATATCACAATAAATTAGGTCCCAATAACATTGCTCTTCTATAAATAGTCCAAATCTCGGATAGATGGATATCCGATCATTCTTAATAGCTAAACTAAACAATTCTTTAGAGGAATGAAATTTCATTCGGTAGCATTTTTAAAGAGAAATTATATGTTATAATTTTTTATAAGATTAATTGTTCATAAATAAGATTTTTCGGTTCACAATAGTGAATGATCTATTATTAATTAAAAATATATTAAGATTTTCTAAATTAATAAGTAGTCTATATTTTTAAGTTTTAAAGTTACATCCAAAAAATTTCCTCCCGAGTTTAACGAAAGGAAATGGGTACCTAATGAAAAAGGGTATGAAGCTCCGAGCTAAAAACTATGTAAAACATGGGGGTGTAACTTGGGCGGGTCAACCTAAATTTAATCCAAGCTCAACCTGAAAAAAATAGGATTTGGATTATAATTTTAATATTTGGGTTCGGCATGGGAAAAAAAACTTCAACCCAAATTGAATTTGGGCAAGACTCGGGTTGTAGGATTGAACCCGAATATACATAAATATAGAAATATATTTAATTAAAATTAGTATTTTTCTTCACTCTTTTAAAGTTAAAATTTTCACTTTATTTCAAAGTCTTCACCTCCCTATGTCTCTATCACTCTAAAATCCTTTTCTAATTTGTCACTCATTCCTCTCTCGATCGTTATACATCATTCTCTCACTCCCTCTCTCTTCATCTGCGTCTTGCGCTTCATCTCAAATAACTTGAAAAAATTAAATTTATACTTGAAAAAATTATATTTTACATTTAAAAAAATTGACCCGAATTAAATAATTCAATTCAACCCTGAGCTCACCCGAATTAAACTCGAACAGTACTCGAA
>CAUOFW020001556.1:0-84377 GCA_963454935.2 Ilex paraguariensis
AAATGTTCGAACGTTAAATGTCGTTCGAATGTGCTATTGCGTTCGAACGTTAATCACGTTCGAACATGCTATTTGCGCTGGAACGGACTGAGCTCCTAGTTATTTTGTTTCCATTAGAGACTTCATCAGAGGCTGAGTACTGTAAGCAAGCAACGTTCGAACTTCAATTGGCGTTCGAACGTTGAACCAAAATTTAAAAAAGTTTTACACTACTCTACACACAATCACAAAAGTTTATTTATTAAAACTTTGAACCAAATTTCATGGAGTCTCAAGACAAATCCCTACCCACCCTGTAGGTTGTATTTCAAGACGTTCCTTACTCAGCCCATGTTTTCATTTCAGTCAAAAGAGTTTATACAAAATACAAATGATTTTTACACTTTTTACAAACATTCAGACCCTTGGCTTTCATCCCCAACAAAAGTACAGTTTTCCATAGTTTTAAAAAAGAAGTCTAATCCGAGTCTTCATCTATCTCTGTGCCTTTTGAACAACTAGTAACTCTCTCAATTTCCTCTCTCAAAAACCGGTTAAGAAGAATACAAAATAGGATGGCGTGTCAGGATAATCCTTACACTGCCCATTCACTATCCAGTCTAATCGATCGAGTGTGCGACCATAAATGGGTTCAGAACATTGATTACACTTTTTCTTGTGCAAGACTCTACCACACTGTTTACAGGCGCCAAGTCTTTAGGCACTATGGCATTTAGTAAAAGTGCTTATGCCACACAGGGGGTTTTGCTTGTTGTTCTCGGATCTCATTCTTTCTCACAAATATTGCTTTTCTCATGATCACAGTGTGCACATCAGAAGGAAAAGTGTGTAGAACTCCCAGACTAAACCAAAAAAGTTTAACATTCATGCTTTCTATACTTTTAAGACTCACTATCTGGTTCTTTAACGTCTGTCAGTCACAAAGACAATCAGAGATGACTCATAAATATAACCATCAAAATGCAAAACATGTTAATCAAAATACGGTACACAATCTGATCAAGAATAGCAACAACAACAATATAAATTTAAAAATTTTCTACAGGCACATATGAATTGTAGTTCTCTCCCCCCAACCTAAACTGAACATTGTCCTATAGTTTTCGAATTTACAAATATGGTGAGCTTTGGAGATGAGGTTGAATGGTAGACATCTTGTTCATTAGCCAAAACCTACAAGAAAAATACACAAATAAAACATCTCGTTGCAGATATGGGTTAGGATGAAACCCTTGATTCTGAGTGCAGACAGAAGAAGCATAGTCATGTACAAATAGAGTAAACACACGCAGCAGATTATGAGACAAAAGACTAGGTCTTCGAGTAGTATGGTTATGAGGCTGTTGGGGTTGTGTTGCGTTTTACAAAGATCATGAATAGCGAAGACGAAGAAGAAAAAGAAAAGGGAAAGGGACATAAGTGCGTGGAAAGATAGGAAAAGGGGATGGGGGCCTTATAAAGGCGGTGGTGTGGTTCGGGTTGGACCGGGTTTTCCCTAACCTGCCTCTTTTTGTGTCAATAGGCGCTTTTCTCGAAGCGATGTTTTGGATCCATTAAAAGAATGGGCTCCACGTTTTTGACAAAGTGCTCCACAAAGGGTTTCAATTGCTGACCATTGACGATAAAGATATTACCCTTCAATGGGTTCTCCACTTCCACTGCCCCATGTTCAAACACTTTTTTGACAATGTATAGTCCAGTCCATTTTGACTTCAACTTACCAGGAAAAAGGTGGAGTCTTGAATTGAAAAGCAGAACTTTTTAATCAGGTTCAAAAGACTTTTGCACTATGTTTTTGTCATGAAAATTTTTATCCTGGATTTTGCAATCTTAGCATTTTCATATGCTTCATTTCTCAATTCCTCCAATTCGTTAATCTGAAGTTTTCTTGCTAGTCCAGCTTTGTCCATGTCAAAGTTCATTGTCTTAATAGCCCAGTATGCCCTATGTTCCAATTCCACAGGTAGGTGACAAGGCTTTCCATAGACTAATTGGTAAGGAGGCATGCCCAAAATTGTTTTTAAAGCAGTACGATATGCCCAGAGTGCATCAGTTAGTCTTGACGACCAATATTTGCAATCTGGATTTACCATTTTTTTAAAAATTAATTTGATCTCGCGATTAGCTAATTCAGTCTGTCCACTAGTTTGTGGACTATATGGAGTTGCAATTTTGTGAAAAATCAATATTTTTTTCATTAGATTCCAGAAATGTCGATTACAAAAATGAGCACCCCCATCACTTATGATGGATTTTGGGATTCCAAATCGGAATAAAATATTTTCTTTTAAAAAACTTGATCACCGTTTGATGATCATTATTTCGACATGGAATTGCCTCAACCCATTTGGATACATAGTCTATGGCTACTAAAATGTATAGATAGCCAAAGGAGGAGGGAAATGGTCCCATAAAATCGATGCCCCAGCAGTCAAAAATTTCAGATTAACAAATTTAGAGGCATCATGTTTCTCCTTGAAATATTACCCAACCATTGGCATCTTTGAAAAGTGTGGGCCAATAAAATCCGTAGTGTAGGATTTTTGCAGCGTTTTTTTTGGATGAAAAATGGCTAGCACATGCTTCAGAATGACAAAATGCTATTGCCTCTTTGCTTTCCTGAGTGGGGATGCAACGCCTTATGATTTGATCCTTATAGTACTTAAATACGTACGAATCTTCCCAAAAGAAGTTGCGAACCTCTCTCAGAATTTTTTTTTTGTTTGTGGGGGAAAATATGGATGGATTGTTCCAATAGCAAGAAAATTAGCAATATCAGCATACCATGGGGTCTCATCAATTATGAAAAGTTGTTCATCGGGGAATTTTTCATTAATTGGCATTCCATCCTCATGAAATTCATAAGTTAACCTGGACAGATGGTCCACCACCACATTCTCAACACCCTTTTTGTCCTTAATGACCAAGTCAAACTCTTGAAGTAAGAGTATCCATCGCAAGAGCCTTGGTTTAGCATCTTTTTTTGTGAGCAGAAATTTCAGTGCTGCATGATCAATGAATACAGTAACAGAAGAACCAACAGGATAAGAATGAAATTTTTCCAAAGCAAAGATTACGGTAAGTAATTTTTATTCAGTTGTCGAATAATTCATTTGAGTATCATTCAAAGTTTTACTTGCATAGTAAATCACATGTGGTTTCTTATCTTTTCTTTGTCCCAACATAGCACCTACAACATAGTCACTTGCATCACACATTAGGTCAAAGGGTAGAGTCTAGTCAGGGGGTTGCATTATTGGGGCGGAAATTAACATGTCTTTAAGCTTGTCAAAAGCTTTTTGGCACGTTTCACTCCAATCAAAGAATACGTCTTGACTTAGGAGATGACATGGGTTTTGCTATGGTACTGAAATCTTTTATGAATCTCCTATAAAATTCTGCATGTCCCATAAATGATCGGACATCTTTCACACTCTTAGGAGCAGGCAAGTTCCCAATCAGATTTATTTTGGCCTTGTCAACTTTCATGCCCTTAGACGACACAATGTGACCTAAAACAATGCCTTGTGTTACCATGAAATGATATTTTTCCCAATTAAGCACCAGATTAGTCTCTTTACACCTTATTAATACCTTTTCTAGGTTGGCTAGACACAAATCAAATGAGTCACCGTAGACAGAGAAGTCATCTATGAATACTTCCAAAAAATATTTGACCATTACACTAAACAAACTCAACATGCATCTTTGGAATGTTGCAGGAGCGTTACAAAGCCCAAATGACATCCTTTTGAATGCAAAGGTGCCAAAGGGGCATGTGAATGTGGTTTTCTCCTATTCATTGAGTGTTATCTCAATTTGATTGTATCCAGAATAGCCATCCAGGAAATAGTAAAATTCATGGCATGCAATTCTCTATAGAACCTAGTCCAGAAAAGGAAAAGGGAAATGGTCTTTTCTAGTCACCAAATTAAGCTTTCGGTAGTCAATATACATCTGTCATCCTGTGACGACTCTAGTTGGTACTAGTTCATTGGGTTCATTTTTGACCACTATGACCCCAGACTTTTTGGGCACGACTTGGGTTGGGCTTACCTATTTGCTATCAGAGATGGGAAAGATTATCCCTGCATCTGGAGTTTAAGTACCTCCATTTTCATAACTTCCTTCATGTGCAGATTCAGTCGTTGTTGCATTTGAGGAGAGGGTTTTGAATCCTTTTCCAGGTATATAGCATGATTACAGATTAACGGGCTTATACCTTTAAAATCAGTGATGGTCCATCCAATGGTGCTTTTGTAATTTTTAAGAACTTCAATCAATTTAGATTCTTGCAAGTTTGTGAGCTTAGACGAAATTACTACTGGGTATGACTCGTCCTCTCCTAGAAACGCATATTTGAGGTTAAATGGGAGAGGTTTCAATTTAGGCTTTAGTGGCTTGACATTAGATGAGAGTGACTTCGTGCCACTTGGCGAAAGTTCCTCGAATTTGGGGTTCATGTATCAATAGCATGAGTTGGGCAATTCTTGAGATCAATCATCTGTTGTTTCAGATGTGATGGATTATGAAAAAGAAAGTTCAGTAGAATTTTCACATAAGGTGTTATTTAGATGGTCTTGGACCAAAGATTCAATGGAATTTATTTCTCTTTCTTCTTTGTCCTCTCCTGGGTGTTTGGCAACATTGAAAATATTCAGCTCAAGAGTCATATTCCCGAAGATTAATTTCATGACCCCATTTCTGCAATTTGATTAGTGCATTTGAAGTTGCTTAGGAAGGGTCGACCAAGAAAAATAGGAATTAGGTTCTCTAAATATCTTGCTGGCTGAGTATCAAGGACAATGAAGTCAACAGGGAACACAAAATTATCCACTTGGACAAGTACATCTTCAATAATGCCCCTAGGAATTTTGACAGACTTGTCTGCCAACTGAAGTGTGACAATTGTGGGTTTGAGTTCTCCTAGACCCAACTACTGGTAAACAGAGAATGGGAGAAAATAGATACTTGCTCCAAGATCTAACAGTGCTAGTTTTATTCTGAAATTTTCAATGACACATGACACAGTCGGACACCCTGAATCTTTGTATTTTGGAGGGGTTTTGTGTTGAAGCAAGACACTGGCATGTTCTGTCAGGAAGGCTCTTTTTTGAACATTCTGGCTTCTCTTGATTGTGCACAAGTCTTTTAGAAACTTGGCATAAGATGGAACCTGTTTGATTGCATCCAAAAGTGAGATGTTGATTTTTACTTTCTTGAAGAACTCATAAATTTTTGGTTGATTATTCAGCTTCTGTGCAGTTCTGACTCTATGAGGAAAAGAAGCAGGAGTAGAACACAAGGTTTCTTCTTCACATGATGGCTCTAGTTCTTCTTCAATCATGGGCTCGGGTTCCTCATCTTTCTCACATTCAGGCTCAATTATTTCAGTCTCAATTGGTGGATTGACTGGGATTGATTTAGGCTTTGACTTTGGAAGTAGCATGTCTTTGATAGTCTTATCAATCACCTTGCCACTTTTTAATGTAGTGACAACTTGGGCTTGGGCTCGTGGAGTTTCCATGATTACAGGATTTTCCACTTGAAATTGGCCTTGTGGTGGTTTTGGTTGGGCATGAAACTTGCCTTTCTCATGTGTGGTCATGGATTGGGTCAAATTTTGGATGTAGCTTTTAAGATCCTCAAAAGATTGAGTGGTCTGTGTTTTGAAATCAGTAAAAGCCTGAGTGGAACTATTGTTGTAGTTCATTTGGTTGTACATAAACTGATTCAATGTATCCTCAAGGTTCCTCTTCTGTGGTGGCTGGTATGAAGGAGGTCCTTGAGGTGGTGGGTGCGAACCTTGTTGGTATGGGGGAGGTGGGTGCGAACCTTGTCGTTGGTTCATGGAAGTTGGTTGTGTGTTCCTCTAACTGAAGTTTGGGTGATTCCGCCACCCTGGATTGTATGTTTCATAGTCTGGGTTGGAGTAAGGCTTGTTAAAGTTGGAGACAAGATTTGTTTGTTCGAACAAAACCTCCTTGAATGCCAAAATGGTAGGACACTCCCCAGTAGGGTGTCCTATTAGCGCACAGATCCCACCCACTTGTTATGTGGGAGAGCTAACATCAACTTGATGAACCTTTTTCATCTCTAAAGCTTCAAGCTTTCGTTACAGGATAAACATTTTTGCTCTTAGGTCATCGTCATCTGTCAAGACATACTTACCCCCTTGGGAAGTAGATGGTTTGACTTCAACAGTGGTAGGAGAGGCAGAGTCCCACATTTGAAAACTGTCAGATATGGTGTCAAAGAAATCGAATGCCTTCTTTGGACTTTTTCCCATAAACTCTTCTTGAGCCATCATTTTGACAAATTGGTGTAGTCCACTAGACAAGGAGTCATAGAAAAATTCTACCAAAGTCCAATTCTCAAAAGAGTGGTGTGGGCAGGACTGGAGAAAATCTTTGAATCTTTCCCAGGTTTGGTAAAAAGTTTACCCTTCTTTAACTGAAAAGTTCATGATTTGTCTTTTAAGTGAATTAATGCGGTGTAGAGGAAAAAACTTTCTGAAAAATTCATTTTGTAGTGCCTGCTAGTTAGGTATTGAAAGAGCTTTTAAAGAATTTAGCCATTTTTTAGCTTTGTCCCTCAAGAAAAAAGGGAAAAGTTTCATCTTGGCTAGTTCGAAATTGTCTTGAAAGGTTCCACATACTTCCTCAAAATCTTTTATGTGCAGATATGGGTTTTCTGTTTCGAATCCATGGAATTGAGGGAGTAGTTGAACTGTCCCCATCTTACATTAAAGTGGGGTGCATCTTCAAGAAAGATAAAACAAGAAGGGACACTATTTCTTTTGGGATTTAAGTAATCCCTCAGAGCTCGAATGTTAGGTACTTCCCCCTCTCTTACAAGAATTTATTCTCGTCACTCACCATTCGCCATTTTACTTTCACAAGAGTCTGGTACTGATCTAGGTGAAAGTGGTTCAGATTGATTCACAGACCCAGAAGATTTAGTTGGCAAATTTTGATAATGAGAAACATATATACAGTAAAGCAAATTTATACGAAAAAGTGAGGTCTTTTTACCTTTTACCGTAAAACACCTTTTATGGCTCATCGGCAATGATGCCAAAAACTTGACTTGATCCAAAATGTGTACACTTAAGTGCAGGCGGTCAAGTTGTAGTAATAATTCGGTTAGGTCCGGAGTCGAATCCATAGGGAACTATAATTGGTGTTTTGAAGTAAGCAATAATAGAGCCCAAGTGACTGAAAATTTTGAGAGTTTGGAGTGGTGGGGTTTCTTGAATAGAATAGAAGATTCTTTTCAAGAGTTTTCTAGACAAAATATAAGATTCTCAAAATGTAACAGCCACCCTTTAGCTCGAGGATTAGGACATGTAATTGACTATTCGGTTTATTATGTTTCTGCTTTATAACTCAATTAACTCTCATGTCAACAGCAAGTTAATCAGAAAATAAAGATGGACTGTGAGAATTAAGCACAAGATTCCGATGCCTTTTTAGAAGTTTACAACAATTGTTTGTATCGAGACTTAACTCATCTACAAACAAGCAAGTGTTTCTACAAGGCATCCGACCATGGCTTTAATGGTCCATCCTTTGAATCAAGCACAATAATAGTAGAGATTGAAAAGTTGTCATGACGAGCTAGCTAGAGTGCTTGCCTTGAACCAACGGTTCTTTCTATGCAGGAGTCATCCGTATCATAAAGGGAACCCTTGGTTATAAAAAGTACCTCAACTTTGCTAAATGCATTGAATCATCCAATGAGCAAGTGAAATATAAAGCATTAAAGCATAAAGGAGTTGCACAAACATAACTTCCGGATAATCTTTATTGTTAAGTTTGGAAGCTTAATATAATATTAGAGACAATATTTAGGGAGAAACAGAGAGAGGTTAGAACTTAACATAACTCTCATATATCACTTGTATTTATAGTTAACCTACAATAATAAGAATTACACATACACCCTCTTTTAATTTAATATTTTACACATACTACCCTACTATTCTTAACACTCCCCCTCAAGCTGGACTATATATATCATATAATCCAAACTTGGAACAAATAGCTGTAAGACGTGTACAACTCAATGCTTTGGTAAACATATTTGCAAGCTGATCTTCAGATTTCACAAATGGAGTTGTAATCTCCCCAGCTACTATCTAATCCCGAACAAAGTGACAATAAACCTCAAAATGCTTGGTTCTCTCGTGAAACACAGGATTGGCAGCGAAATGGATAGTTGTCTGGTTGTTACAGAACAACTGTAAAGGTAGTTAAACTGGAAACCCAATTTCCTGGAGGAAGTGTAGTAGCCAAGTCAACTCACTCATTGTACGTGCCATTGCCCTATACTTAGCCTCTGCACTAGATCTTGCTACCACGGGTTGTTTCTTACTTTTCCATGAGACAACATTACCTTATAAGAAAGTACAATAACCAGTGGTTGATCTCCGATCAGAAGGAGAGTCAGCCCAATCAACATCAGAGAAACATTCCACTCTAAGATGTCTATTAGCTCGATATAACAGTCCAAGTCCAGGAGCTCGTTTGAGATATCGCAGAATATAACTAATTGCCTCCCAATGTGGTACTCTAGGACATCCCATAAACTGACTTACTATACTAACCGCATAGGAAATATCCGATCGAGTAATAGTGAGATAATTAAGCTTCCCAACCAATCTGCGATATCGACCCAGATTCTCAAACAATGCACCATTATCCATCAATAATTTTTGATTCGGATCCATAGGAACATCAATTGGTCTACTACCTAGCAAACCTGCTTCCTCAAGCATGTCAAGTACAAATTTCCTTTGGGATAAACAAATACCCTGTTTAGATCGAGCCACCTCAATACCCAAGAAATACCTGAGTTTTTCAAAATCCTTAGTATGAAATCAATCCTGTAAGAATATTTTTAACTTGGCAATCCCCTCAGAATCATTTCCAGTAATTACAATATCATATACACAGACCACCAATAGGACATATCTAGCATTTGTCTATCAATGAAACACAAAATGATCTGTCTGACATCGAAGAAGACCAAACTTTAAAACTGTATATGAAAACTTACCAAACCATGCCCTCGATGACTGCTTCAAACCATACAAAGATTTCTTTAACCGACATACACTCTTACCATACTCCACCTGAACAGTAAACCCAGGTGGCTGCTCCATGTATACCTCTTCAACCAAGTCATCATGTAGGAAGGCATTCTTGATGTCTAACTAAAACAAGGGCCAATTAAGATTGGTAGCTAAAGAAATCAAGAAACGAACAGAGGAAATTTTGGCAACAGAAGAGAAAGTCTCCTCATAATCAACACCATAAGTTTGAGTAAAGCCCTTTATAACAAGTCGGGCTTTAAGACGCTCCACAGAACCATCTAGATGAAATTTAACAGTATACCCCCAATGACAGCCAACAGTTCGTTTACCAGGGGTAAAGGAACGAGATTCGAAGTCCCATTATGATGTAAAGCATCCATCTCCTCCTCCATAGCTTTTCTCCAACCCGGATCAGATAATGCATCCTGTAAATGCTTAGGAATAGATATAGCAGATAATTGGGAAGTAAAACAAGAGAAGACAAGAGACAATGCATCATATGAAACAAAATGAGAAATGAGATGATTAGTAACACACGAACGAGTACCTTTGCGGAGAGCAATAGGAAAAGAGTCTAAATTACCTGATGTACCAGGATCAAAAGGTGGCAAGGAAGACGGAACGGGCACCTCAGTTGATGGCCGAGGATGACGAGAATAGACACGGAGAGGTAAAGTAGATGGGAACACAGTGGGTAGCGAAATATCTGAATATGGTGGTATTGGAGATGATCCAAAGACTGAGAAGGTGCTGGAAAGTATGGAACAAATTCTTCAAACATGATATCGGCACTAGTAAAGTATTGGTGCAGAGAAGGACTGTAGCAATGATACCCCTTCTGCGTGTAGGAGTAACCAAGAAATACACATTTGGTAGCTCGAGGGTCAAGTTTGTCATGCCTAGGACCAAAATTGCGAACATAACAGACAAATCCATAAACCTTAGGAGTTAGGGAAAATAAGGACTTACTAGGAAAAAGGATAGAATATGGACTTTGCCCATTTAACACAGAGGATGACATACGATTAATAAGATGACAAGCAGTAAGAACAGCATCACTCCAAAAATATCAAAGAATATTCATCTGGAATAACAGGACACGGGTGACTTCCAACAAATGACAGTTCTTGTGTTCAGTAACGCCATTCTGGGGAGAGGTGTAAGCACAAGAAGTCTGATGAATAATGTCAGTTTTACTAAGATAAGCTGAAAAAGGATCAGATTCATATTCCCGATCATTATCAGAACGTAAAGTACGTATACGACAACCATATTGAATTTTTATTTTCTTACGAAAGGTCTCAAATATAGAGAATAATTCAAATCGAGCTTTCATCAAAAATAACCAAGTCACATGAGAATAGTCATCTACAAATGTCACAAAATAAGGATATTTATTAGATGAAATATTATTTATTGGATCCCAAACATCATAATGTACTAACTCAAATGGACTAGACACACGATTATGGACTCTACACTGAAATGACACATGGTGATCCTTACTAAGTTGACAACCTTCACAAGACAAAGATGACATATAACTAAGACTGGAAACTTGACACTTCAGATTCTGAAGAGAGGGATGTCTAAGACGACAATGCCATTGAAAAGGAGACAACAAGGTCTGTAGAACCCAGGTAGGTGAATTAAAGTCATGGTAATATAGACCACCGGCTTCATGCCCTATACCAATCTTCCTCTTTGTCTTGAGATCCTAAAAGACATAATAAAAGGGATAAAGGTTATAGAACAATTAAGAGAATGGGTAATCTGGCTAATGGGAAGTAAACTAAAAGGAAACTGAGGAACAAATAACACATAAGATAGAGACATATCAGGACTCAAATGAGTAGTTCCCAGACCTGAAACTTTAGAACAAGTACCATTAGCAAGAGTAACACAACATGTGGAAGTAGTAGCCTGATAAGTAGAAAAAATATCAGACGCACCAATCATGTGGTCAGAAGCCCCAGAATGTATGATCCAGGGACTGCGAGTGGAGGACAATAAACAAGTGGAAGAATTATCTGATTGGGCAAAAGTAGCAGTGGAGGAAGATGGGATAGCCTGTTGCTGGGACAAGAATTTAGCATACTCCTCTGGTGTAATAGTAACCAACCTAGTGTCATGTTTGGGTTCCATAAGTGCAGCAAATGGAAAAAGAAAATCACTAGATCACTGAACCGGACAAGAATCATCTACTGCACTGTTGAACTGAACACAACCGAACCAAAGGAGTCCACAGAACCACTGAACCGGACCAAAGGAGTCCACTGGACTGCTGAATCGGACCAAAGTAATCCACTGGACCGCTGAATCAGAAATAAAACAAAACAGAACTGGCCTGAACCAGCTTAAAATTGTCTGAACCAGTCTAAAATTGACTGAACCGGGCCTGAAAGGGCTGAACCAACTTGAAAACCTACTGAAATTGCTTGAAGACCTTCTGAACCAGATGGGAAAACTGGAAAATCTACTGAACCAGACTAAAGAAGTCCACTTGAAGGCTAAATCGGACCAGAGAGACCCACTGGAACACTGAACTGGACCAAAGAAGCTCACTGGACCACTGAATCGGTCTAAAAATGGACTGAACCGGACATGGATCGGTCTGGTCGTCTGGTCTGGTCTGGTCTGGTCTAGCCTGGTCTGGTCTGGACAGGGCTTGGATCTTAGATCAGGATCTACCAAAACCTATAAACTGATGAACCAGATTGGATTGGGCTTAAAATAATTTAAACCTGTTGATGGAACCGGGTCTGGACCCTTTCTTCTTCCTGGATTAGGGTTCCAGTAACCCTATTCTTTGACTGTGCAACCACCACCACAATGAACAACACGACGACGCTACACCACGATGATGCTACACCAACCCTAGTCTTCGACTGTGCAATCACCCCTGCAATAAACAACAGCTACCACGATAGCCACACACGACGACATCAAACGATGATCAATCAATGACAACAGCTAGCGACAAAACCACAACAACTATACCACCACCACTATAGCTCAAGCCAAAACAACTATACCACCACCACTGTTGCTTCGACGAACAATCAGAAACACCAGTACCACCACCATTGTAGCTTTGACGAACAGCAGTAACACCACCACATACAGACCACAAATATATTCAACAAATATATTTAGGATTGTAATTTTGCCTGATACCATGTTAAGTTTGGAAGATTAATATAACATTAGAGACAATATTTAGAGAGAAACAGAGAGAGGTTAGAACTTAACCTAGCTCTCATACATCACTTGTATTTATAGTTAACCTATAATAATAACAATTACACATACACCCTCTTTTTATTAATAATTTACACATACTACCCCTACTATTCTTAACATTTACATATTCATCACCTCTTACTAAAGAGTGAATGAGGAACTACTCATAATGTACTAACTCAATGGACTAGACACACGATTATGGAGTCTACACTGAAATGACACATGGTGATCCTTACTAAGTTGACAACCTTCACAAGACAAAGATGACTTATAACTAAGACTGGAAACTTGACGCTTCAAATTCTGAAGAGAGGGATGTCTAAGACGACAATGCCATTGAAAAAGAGACAACGAGGTTTGTAGAACCCGGGTAGGTGAATTAAAGTCAAGGTAAATATAGACCACCGGCTTCATGCCCTATACCAATCTTCCTCTTTGTCTTGAGATCCTAAAAGACATAATAAGAGGGATAAAGGTTATAGAACAATTGAGAGAATGGATAATCTGGCTAATGGGAAGTAAACTAAAAGGAAACTGAGGAACAAATAACACATAAGACAGAGACATATCAGGACTCAAGTGAGTAGTTTCCAGACCTGAAACTTTAGAACAAGTACCATTAGCTAGAGTAACACGACATGTGGAAGTAGTAGACTGATAAGTAGAAAAAATATCAGACGCACCAATCATGTGGTCAGAAGCGCCAGAATGTATGATCCAGGGACTGCGAGTGGAGGACAATAAACAAGTGGAAGAATTATCTGACTGGGCAAAAGTAGCAGTGGAGGAAGATGGGATAGCCTATTGCTGGGACAAGAATTAAGCATACTCCTCTGGTAATAGTAACCAACCTAGTGTCATGTTTAGGTTGAATAAGTGCAGCAAATGGAAAAAGAAAATCACTAGATCACTGAACCGGACAAGAATCATCTACTGCACTGTTGAACTGAACTGAACCAAACCAAAGGAGTCCACAGAACCACTGAACCGGACCAAAGGAGTCCACTGGACTGCTGAATCGGACCAATGTAATCCACTGGACCGCTGAATCAGAAATAAAACAAATAGAACCGGCCTGAACCACCTTAAAATTGTCTGAACCAGTCTAAAATTGACTGAACCGGGCCTAAAAGGGCTGAACCAACCTGGAAACCTACTGAAATTGCTTGAAGACCTTCTGAACCAGATGGGAAAATTGGAAAATCTGCTGAACCAGACTAAAGAAGTCCACTTGAAGGCTAAATCGGACCAGAGAGACCCACTGGAACACTCAACCGGACAAAAGAAGCTCACTGGAACACTGAATCGGTCTAAAAATGGATTGAACCGGACTTGGATCGGTCTGGTCGTCTGGTCTGGTCTGGTCTGGTCTGGACTGGGCTTGGATCTTAGATCAGGATCTGCCGAAACCCGTAAACTGATGAACCAGATTGGATTGGGGTTAAAATAATTTAAACCTGTTGATGGAACCGGGTCTGGACCCTTTCTTCTTCCTCGATTAGGGTTCCAATAACCCTATTCTTTGACTGCTTAACCACCACCACAATGAACAACACGACGACGCTACACCACGATGATGCTACACCAACCCTAGTCTTCGACTGTGCAATCACCACTGCAATAAACAACAGCTACCACGATAGCCACACACGACGACATCAAACGATGATCAATCAATGACAACAGCTAGCGACAAAACCACAACAACTATACCACCACCACTATAACTCAAGCCAAAACAACTATACCACCACCACTGTTGCTTCGACGAACAATCAGTAACACCAGTACCACCACCACTGTAGCTTTGACGAACAGCAATAACACCACCACATACAGACCACAAATATATTCAACAAATATATTTAGGATTCTAATTTTGCCTTGGTACCATGTTAAGTTTGGAAGATTAATATAACATTAGAGACAATATTTAGAGAGAAACAGAGAGAGGTTAGAACTTAACCTAGCTCTCATACATCCCTTGTATTTATAGTTAACCTATAATAATAACAATTACACATACACCCTCTTTTTATTAATAATTTATACATACTACCCCTACTATTCTTAACATTTACATATTCATCACCTTTTACTAAAGAGTGAATGAGGAACTACTCACTCTTCATGGCCTTGGCAAAACTAGAAAAGTAAGTAATACTCATCCCTCCAAGTAGAGGAGCTACTAAGTGAAACAATCCAAACAAAGAGCTCTTCTTCAATGAAGAATAAGTGAATCATTTTCCTCCCTTCACGACTTTGGTAAAGCTCTAGAATAATGGAAGAGTGTCACTCTTCTAAGAAAGAATGATGCTCAAGCAATGGAAGTGAAATAATTGAAAATACAAAAAAAGCAGAAAAAGGTAGTTACTTTTGGAAGGTTTTCACCACAACCAAAAGATGAGCTATCTCTCTCGATACTTGTAAATAAAATCAAGTACAACTACAAGGGAGTCTAAGCCTCCATCTTGGTTGTCACAACATAAATGTAAAGACTTAACAGACATAAATAAAAGACTTCAACTACAATGGGAGTCTAAGCCGCCATCATGGTTGATACTAAAATGAAACAAGCAATGTATATAAACTAGCTTTCTAATTTACAAGAGAAAAATTGCTTAGAAGAAAAGCTCTCTATTTTACAAAAAAAAAAAAAAAGAAGATGCCCTTTAAGCTCCCAACATGGGAGTATTTATAGGCAAGGAAAGGGAGAGGGGATAGGAGATAAGAGAGAAGGGATAGGAGATAAGAGAGGATGAGTGAATAGTGTTTGTTTCCCATGGAAACCAATTACTTTGCAGGTAATCTGTGGAGGACGTTCGAACGTGAATCGACGTTTGAACGTTGTCTTCTATTTTGCTTTAGGGATGTATGAACGTTGACTGTCGTTCGAACGTTTCTTCTAGTCTTGCTTTATAAGCGTTCGAATGCTAGATGGGGTATGACCTTTTCCACTCGAGTGGTCTTCTGTCAAAGTTCATTTTCACACTCTATGTAGAAGTTTGTTCTTGAACTAATTCCAAAGGATGTTTGAACGTTGAATGGCGTTCGAACGTGGTACTCAAGTGCTTTAGAGTCCTCCTTTGTTTGCTGTAACACGCCATGTCTCATCAGTCTTGTCTTCAATAAACTCAAGAGGACGTTCAAATGTTAGTTGGTGTTCGAACGTGGTACTCAAGTACCTCAGGGTCCTGGTGCTTGTTTGCAACACACTGTCTCACTAGGCAGGTTCTGTCATTGTTTAGATGGACGTTCAAACATGATTTGGCATTTGAACATTCTTGTTTTGTCCCCAGCCTCTCCAATTTCATTCCCTAATGTGTTGGTGTGACATTCAAGCGTGACTTTTGTTGCCCACGAGCCCTTGTTTACTTTAGAACCTGAAATATCCTTACTTGAACTCCATCAAAGTATAATTAGTCTTCAAAAGACATAATAATATGCTACATTTAAGTAAAAATTAGAAGACACAACCGATACTTGCTTAATTTTTTTCATTTCTAAGTCTTCAAGCTTTCAGGATAAATTTGTCATTTTAGCTCTTAAATCGTCATCTTCTTTTAATACATATTTTCATCTTTTGAATGTGAACAACTTAGGTTCAACAATATTCGAAGAAGTCGGATCCCACATCTGGGAACTCTTAGAGATAGTATCAAAAATTTGGAACACTTCCTCAGGGTTTTTACTCATAAATTCCCCTTGGGCCATTATTTCAACAAACTGTCATAATGCAAATGGAAGAGCATCATAAAAGAAAACAACTAAAGTCCAATTTTCAAATGCATGATGTGGACAAAGCTTGGAGAAGATCCTTAAATCTCTCCCAACATTGATAAAAAGTTTCCCCTTCTTTTACAGAAAAATTCATTATTTGAACTCTTAATGCATTAGTACGATGCACAAGAAATTTTTTTTTGAAAAATTCAGTTTGCAAAGCTTGCCAACTTTTAATAGAATTAGCTCTTAAAGAATAAAGCCATTGTTTAGCTTTATCTTTCAAAGAAAACAAAAAAAGTTTTAATCAGGCCATTTCAAAGTTATCCTGTAGAGTTCTACAGACTACTTCAAATTCTTTCATTTGCACATAAGGGTTTTTCGATTCCAAACCATGGAACTATGGTAGTAACTGTATTATCCCTGCCTTAATATTAAGATTTGGAGCATCTGATTGAAAAACAAAGCATGACGGAACATTGGTACATGTAGGATGCAAATATTCTCTTAAAGGTCGATATTATGAGCTATTTCTTCCTTCCTAGGATCTTGCTCCCTAGGAACATTTTAAGCCATACTTAAATCAAATGATGCTTGTTTAGATGAAGATGATGAAGACAAATGAGAAGACTGATTTACAGAACCTAGTGATGACTGAATAGACATAAACTATTAAAAGAAAACAAACAATATATAAACATATAATACAAATAAACAACTTCCCTATTCAAATTAAAATTACCATAACTCCCTAGCAATGGTGCCAAAAACTTGATTTGACTTGTTTCTTGACTTGCTTTATATCATACACCCAAGTATAAGTAGTTGTAATGTAGTTTTCTCGATTTCAGTCCAAGATCAATCTCACAAAGAGTTTTAATAATTAGAATTTAAAATAATAACAGTGAAGTTGTTCTTAAAGCAGTGTAACATGAGATAGCTTGTGAGGTGAACTTAGATTGATAACTAGTCTAAGTAAATAAATTACAGAAATGAAATTTGGGCAATCTTCAAATGCTTGAATCTTTGGGTAAAATCCTTTATAATATCTTGGTAAGAGTCATTTAAAAGATCCCTAGCCTCACAGTCTCCTTCAATCTACTTCACCACCAACAGTGAATCACTATATGCATGCAAATGCTTTAATCCGAGTGCCTCAACAAGCCTTAAACTTGCAACAAGTTCTTTATACTCCGTCTCATTGTTTGATGCCTGAAACCCAAGGCATAGAGCGTACTCAATTCTATCCTCAGCTGTTGGAATGAGTACTAAGTTCGATCCTCCTCTAGATGAGTTAGAAGATACATCCACATACATTATCCATGGGATTGGCTGGAAGTCTTCTTTGCCAATGTCTGGGAGCTCCAATCCTTTGCAAATTCTGCTATAAAGTCCACTACTATGTGCCCTTTGATTGAGGTTGATGCTACATATTGTATGTCAAATTATCCTAGCTCAATGGAACACTTGCCTAGGCATCTAGAATTCTAGAGGACTTCACATAGGGTGATATTAGAAATGCGCACAACAATATGTGCTTGAAAATAGGGCCTTAATTTTCTTGAGGTGGTGACTAGTGACAAGGCTATCTTCTCCATAGTGGGATACCAAGTCTATGCCCCTCTCAATGTCTAACTGACACAGTATACTGGGCATTAAACATTTTCTCTTTCATTGACTAGGATTGTATTGTTTACTTCTCTTGATACTGCAATGTACAAGTACAACTTCTCTCCATTTTCTAGCCTTATCTAGAGTGGTGGTTTAATGATGTACTCCTCCAAGACTTTAAAGACCCCTTCGGACTCTGGGCTCCACTCGAATTCCTTTCTCAAAGTCTTGAAGAATTGAAACAGTTATCGCTAGCTTTGGAGATGAACCTATTCAAAGCTGCTACCTTTCCATGAACAGTTGGACTTTTTGGTGCTCCTTGGTGACCTCATGTTGAGAAGTGCCTAAATCTTCTCTAAGTTGGCCTCTATACCCCTCTGCCCCTTCTATGTTACTACAAAGCCCAAGAAATATCTTGAGGAGACCCCGAATGCATACTTGGCTAGGTTGAGCATCGTGGTATATTTTCTAAAGACCTTAAAGGCAACCTTAAGGTAGTTGATATGCTCAGAATCACGGAGGCTTTTGACAAGTGCTGCGTATGAGGTCCTTAAACATCCGGTTGACAAACCTTTAGTAAGTTTCCCTAGCGTTCTTCAAGCCAAAAGGCATCCCTTTATAGTAGTAGGTTCATTCTTTACTGATTAAAGAGGTATTTTCTTGGTCAAGTTGGTATACCATGATCTAGTTGTAACTAGTAAAGGCATCCATGAAGGTGAGTAGCATGACATTCGCATGCCTTTTAGGCATCAGCTAGGACATTAATTATAGGCAGCAAAAAGTAGTTTTTTAGGCATGTTTCATTTAGTTCATTGAAATCAACACACAAATGCCACTTCCCATTGGTTTTCATGACTAGCATGGCATTTGCAAGCCACTCTTTATATTACACCTCTCTGACTAAGCTAGTTTGAAGGAATTTTGTGACCTCTCCACTAATTGCCTTATTTCTTTATAGGGAAAAGTTTATGATCTTCTATTGAACTAGCTTAAAGGAGTGATCGCCATTTAGCCTAGGTTCTATAACTGATGGGGTAATTACTTGCACATTTGATTGTTTCTATGGAAAAACATCAAATTTGGTGTGCAAAAATTCAATCAAGAGCTGCTTCAAGGGTTTTTTTTAAAGAATTTTCCCTACGTAGGTGACCAGTTCAACTTGTTTTCCAATTAGGACTGGTTGTAATTCATCAATTGGCTATAGCCTTTTCAATTCATCTTTATGGTTGATGGACTCGATCTACAGGATCTCCCATTGTTGTTTTTCCTTGTTAGAAACCACAACAAGAGATTGTGGGTTTAGGTACTAGTTTCACGAAATTAAGGCTTGGCAACCCCAACATCACGTTATAAGAAGATTGGTAGTCTAATACTAGTAAATTGGCCATAACTATTGTTTGCTAGGGAGCTCATCGGGCCATAACTAGGATTATGAATGCTCCTAGTGGACAAACATTCTCTACCAAAAATCCAATCAGTGGAGCAGCGACAGGCATCAACTTTTTCCTTCCTATGTTTAACTTCTGAAAGCCATGAAGGAATATAATGTCTACCAAGCTCCATCTCTCTATGAGGACCCTTATGAAAAATTAATTTGTGATGGTCAAAGTCACTACTAATGGGTAATCATGCGAACGTTAAATTTCTTCAAGATCATCAATGGAAAAGGTGTTTGGTAGCTCATCTGAGGCCTCTTATTTGGATTGATCATGCAAACTTCATGCTAAATTTTTTCCTTGGATGTATGAGTTCTTCTAACCAAACTACTTTCCCCTCCTCTAGCAAATCCTCCAAAGATCAATTTGACCTCTCTAATAGGCTATTGGTGTTGCACTCTATCTCTATTTAGTTATGCATCTACCAAGGTTCCCTTTCGAGGTTAAGTCCTTAATCAGGTCCTTAAGGATTATGAAATCTTTAGTGCTGTGACCATGGTCACCATAGTTGCTACAAATATTTATCTCTGGATTTTTGGCTAGGATGAATGGGCATCTTCACTGGCCACTTCAAAACATGATCATCTTGGATTTAAAAAAGGATTTGTTTTACTAAAGTGTTTAATAGGATATACTTTTGAGCCAGTTCACCTGATGTCCCAATGCCCTGGCGATCCTTGGCACTATCCTTTTTTAGTTCGGTCCTTATTTAAGCTACTATCCTTGTTAGTTCGATTTGGTTTATCTTCTTGTTTGTCCTCTTGATTCCTACAAGTGATGAGGGTGACCTCTATGTTCATATTACTTTGTGCTCTTGAGAATAGCTTAGTTATGCTCAAAGGTGGATCCTTTGACAACTAGAAGAGGAACTGGGAGGGCTGGAGTCCCCCCAAGAACACAGTGAGCTCCATTTTATCGTCTACATTTTTGATGTGGAGGGACTCGATGGTGAAACGATTTACAAAGCTTTTAAGCGACTCATTCCTCCCCCACTTTACATTGGGGAGATAGGTAGGAGTATTCCAATGCATTTTTTCCACATGAAGTGGAAAATGATTGAGGTACTGAGTTCTATAAAATAACTAATTGCAATGGGTTTCAATTTGTTGAACCAACCCTAAATAGTCCCCTTAATGGTTGTTGCAAAAGCTCGACACATGATTTGGTTAGGGACTCCATAAAGCATCATAAGAGACTTGTAGCTCTCTAAATGATCAAGTGGATCTTTTATTCCATCGAAACTCTACATGAATGGAATTTTGAATTTTAATCAAAAGGGGATAAATAGAGACATTTGCAGTGAATGGTGACTTCATGTGTTGCACCAAAGTCTCTCCATCCTCTGGAACTTGAGCCCTCGCAATATTGATGAAGTTTTCTAGCTTTTCATTGACCTCTTGGAATTTTTGTTCCCATGCATGGTAATTGACTTGTGGGCAGGCCACCTCATTTTTGATCTCATTGCTCTAATTCTCATCGCATTCTCATGAACTTGGGATAGGTTCCTTTATGGGGCTTGTTGTAAGGCAAGAAACTTCAAGATCTGTTGGTTATGTTGAACTAGCTCTTCGACTGTCTTTTCTAACTTTCTCACCCTTATAGATTATTGTTCCAATGGGGCTAGAGTCCACCAGTCAACAGGGCTCAACCTTGGTCGTTCATTTGGATGAGTTTAGTCTCTCGATGAATCATTTGACTTAGTGATAGCCATTAGTTATAGAGAACTTAATGATTTAGAACACTTTGTGTAATGGAAAATAGCATTTTTCAAAAATGGCGCCGATTGATGATGCTAGAAATTGACCACCAAATTCAGTAGAATTGTTGACTAGAATCACATGTTGACCGACCAAGGGGAGCACTTACAATAGCAAGTCGAAGATTAGAGGGGCTCTAGGGATCGAATTTTCGAGGCTTAAGTTAGAAAGGGAATGAGGAAAATAGAATTTTAGGTTGAGCTTGGATTGGTAATGTGGTTAATCTTCTTTCCTCCTATTAGGGATATTTATCCCTTGCTTAGGGATTGGAATAAATCTCAGATATACAGTATCTTCCGAGCTAGAGAGCTAGATCTTTATTGAGCTCCTTTTGCCGAGCTCATGCTCAAACTCCTATTTTCTCATACTGAGATATATATATATATAGAGAGAGAGAGAGAGAGAGAGATGGATTGAATGAGTGTTTGTTTGTAAGACCGAAACACGCATGACAAAGATATAATATTTGTAATAAGCTTATTCACATGTGGCATGCATGTGTAGGATTGTCAACCATTATTTAATTACGAATAATGATATGAGCCCTGAATCTGAAACTGAACAGTAAATATTTCAGAATTTAGAGATAATTTATAAATAATGATTATATGGGAAATTATTTTATTTTAAGTGTGAGAATTTAAATAAGAACGTTGATGTGAGATATGATTTTATTATTTTATGTACATTAGCACATGTGGAATTAATTGGATGACAAGCATGTGACATCAATTTATTACTATTAAAATAAAATGTGTTAGTATATACAAGGAGTGGTTAAGGGTCCAAATTATGAATTTAATGGGTTATGAATATTTTCGATATATATATACTTGTCTATGTGTAAATATGCATATAAAAGAAAAGTGGACATATATATATATATATATAAGAAAACATATATATATTAAAATATATATAATAATGAGGCACTCCACATAGGAAGACATGCAAGGCATGTCTTCCATGAAAAAAAAAAGGAAAAAAAAAAAAGAAATAAGGAGTCTTATGTTTAGAGATTTTTGGCGAGAAGAAGGAAAGAAAAAAAAATGAGAAGAGAAGGAAAAAATCGTGGGTGCAAAGGCAAGAATTATAATCCATTTTCTTCTTCTAAGATGTAGGAATCCAACTCTAGTGTATATATTTTTAGTGTTGCATATATTTAAAGTATGGTATCTTGTAAGTGTTTTGGGTGTTATATATATACATTAAAGTATGATGTTTAGTACGAATTTTTGTTAACGTATGAATGATTTACCTTAATATTTATGTGGGTGTGTAAGTTAAGTTACTGTTAAGAGTGACATTATTGCTTGTCGGTTTATTGGGATGTTTGTTATGATTGTGTATTACCATGTGTGTTGCATGGAAAAAATTAACTTAGTAGCTTGGTGGGTAGCTTAGAAATCTTGTGAATTGTTCTTGAATTTTGATGAATGCATGGGTATGAGTAATTACAAGTAAACATGTCATTTAATGCTTGAATAAAAAATTACACAAATTCAAGTACATTTTTGTGATGTTTATAATTTTATGACAAATGTTTAATTTTGGTATAATTGGTTCGAATAAATATTTTTTTAATGGATTCAAGAAAACTAGCTAAACTAATTCGAGTTTTTACTGTATGCAAATGGATTACTTCACTTGACTCGAGTTGATTATCAAACTATTAGTTTAATCGATTGGAGTAGATAATGTTATTTAATGTAAATGAATTATTTAATTAGACGTGATATAACCACTAAACTAGGTTTGACTAAACAATATCATACTTAAGCGGTATTAATTTTGAATATTGGGTATGTAAGGTCCGGAGATGAGAACCTCAAAGAACACCGCACTGAAAGCTCCGACGGAGGGATCGTCTACGAGATAGAACTCTTCACTATTTAAATGCACTCCCTACTTCTTTTATTGATAAATATTTAAGTTATATATATATATATATTATGATATAGTGTCTAGTGAGATTTAACAACTGAGTGGTGTGATATTGTTATGTTAAGGAAACTAACTAAATGACAAAGTTAGTCTTTGTGGCTTGGGCCGATTGTGTAATGGAATATGTGCGTGCGATTTGAGTTGAATGTGTTGGTGGTGAACTTACTAATGAACATAATACATCCTTGCTATCAAATAGATCATTATTGAAAATAATTATTGAGTATGAGTCGTCTTCGTCACAGGAACTAAGTGTTCAATTTATGAGTTGTGTAGGTGTTGATAATTTGATTATGTGGTTAAATCGTCTAAGTGATGAGTGTCTTCATGACGAGATTTGGGTTATGTGGTAGAGGTAACTGATAGGCGTCTACATGATAGAAATTATTTATGGAGCTTGAGTTGTCTAAGTGATGGGAATTATTTATGTGGATGGGGGGGGGGGGGGTTTGCATGAGAGTTACTCATTGGGTGGCATAATTTAATTATGTAAAAGTAATTATTTATGAGGTATATATGTAAACCCCCACATTCTGATCATTATATAGTAACGTAATTATGTTTTTAAAATGCTAATATATGTAATTATATATGCATGAACTATGTAGATTGTAAGAGCAGAAATAAAAATGTTAGTGGAGGTAATATGATATGTTGTAGAAAGTTGGAAGTATTCTGGAGTAAAAATTGCACTTTAGAGATAGTTTGGGTAAGAAGGATTTTTGACACTGCCCTAGTGTTTGGATCATTACTTTTTATTTTGATATCCATTTGACCTGAAATTTTGACAATAGACTCTAAACTTTCAGGGCTACAAAAGAATATCTCACAAAACATTTTCAAATCGACCTCTAAATGGGTCAAAAACTGCATTGGAAGTTTCAACAGAAACTAGGATGACTTTTGAACGTGAATCGATGCTCGAACGACCATGAGCCCCAATAATTTGGTCTCTATAGTGCTATGATGAAATGCAAAAGTACTAGGAGCAACTAACGCTCAAACTCCAAAATGACATTCAATCATGAATCAATAATGTGCACTATTGAAGTCCAAACGCCAAATGACGTTTGAACATGACTTAAGAATCTGGGTTTCAGAATCGTGCACAAGAGACCATTTCTTCAACTATAAACACTTAAGGACACCTCCAATAGGCCCATTTCAACATTTATAACCCTATAGAGGCTTAGAGAGGAAGAGATAAAGGTAAAAACACAAGATCAAGAGGGATTTGTACATTGAAGAGGATCAAAACTTCTAGGTTGTCAATAACACCAAAGAAGAAGAAAGGTAGGGGTTTCCTTCCACTCTTGTCCATTAAGGCTAGGGCATATATATGTGTATGTTTTCACTCTCAATCCTACATATATGCTATGAAATCATTATTTCTTGATGCTCTTGCAAAGATTAACATGTTTTGATGGAAGCTATGGGTGAATAGCCATGAAATCTTTTCTTCTTGTCTTGAAAACCCTAGTTTTCAAGAAAAATGAATTTTTCTCTCAATATTCCTTTGTTATTGATTCTAAACTCTAATGATTGGTATTGAACAATAAAATAGTATTGTTGATGATCTCTTGCTTATTTTCTCAAATTGTTCTATTGGAATTATACATGTGAAATTTGGAGATTTTTTGATTTTGCTTGTGATTTGAGGAATTGGGTTGTATTGTATCTCTTGTGGATGTTTGGATGACCATGGGTGGCCATTGACCTGGTATCGTAGAGTGGTGTAGATACGTTTCTTACTCCGTATGGGTTTGAAGGTTCCCCACCACTCATAGTGGGGTTGGTGCCTTATGAGGACCAAACCACTATTCGCCCACGTGTTATCGAGGTTAAGGGTTAGTATACTATTCCTGGGTTGGATCGTCCCTGCCAATGCATTGGTATACACCCTTCCTAAAGATGGAGAATCCTTGCGAGGATTAGGTGTGTGTGTGTGAGCTAGGATATTCTCAATGTGTTTATTCATGCGATGTCATACATTATACCTAAGATACATATACATAATGTTGTGAAAGATACAAGTTGTGGCTTGATATACATTGTGGATAATGGTACAAGTTGTGGGTTATTGGTTATTGTGTGGAAATGGCTTATTGTTGGAATTGGTTTTACTTCTTCATTTTATACATCGAGATTGCGTAAACTTGAGATCAGATGTCATTGTTTTCTTTCAAAACTTATATATGATATTTGTGAAATGAGATTGACTTGTTTTATATTTTTTCAAAACCTTATCCAAGTTTTGGCAGATGTTTCTACAAAGCTTAGTGCTGAACCCCCTACAAACAATATTATTTTCAGATTTTGCTTTAGAGGACGAGCTCATAGTGGACGAGCAGGTATTTTGGGGAGCTCAAGTGGATGGGCATGTGGATCCGGAGGGGAATGTCTAGAATTGTCTTTTTATGTACTAGACTAGGAGTTTCAATTCGAGATATTGTTCATGTTAATACTTTCCTTATTCCATCGTGGGATAATAGTTTAAGCATATTCTTTTGGGGCATAGTTGCCATAGTTTCGCATATTCTTTTGGATGTAATTGCCATGGTTTGACATATTATTTTGGTTGATGTTGTATATATAAAGGATAATGAATGAAAATTTCTTTACTTATGGATCTTATTAGTTGCTCTCATGATGTGAATAGTTTTAGATAGTAATGTCGTCCAAGGTGGATTTTGGGGTGTTGCAAAGTTTTGGTATCAGAGCCTAAGAATTAGGTCTTACATGGTAGCTGTAGGTTAGGGATTACCACTAGAGATGTAGGACTAGGTTGAATAAAATTGTTGACTCAAATCTCATGCAAGCCTCTTGTTTTGGATTAAAGTGATAGTTTGGGTGTCTTGTACATCAAGGAAACTCAATTGTAAATTGATGTGCAGGATGGAGGGTGAAAGTGGACGTGGGCTGATTAACCCTAATTAAGACATAATTTAATAGGTAAATTGTGTTAGTTGAATAAAGTTAAACTAGTCAAAATAAATCAAATTTTAGTTAGAGTGTGAATAAAGGATAATGTATTAATTGTTATTCTTTTCAGGGTTTTGTGCGTCAAAGATACAAACTACTAGGGAGCCAGTTGCATTAAAGCTACAAACTACTAGGGTGCCAATTATCAAAGCTCAAAACAAAGGGGGATCAAAGAATTCAAGGCTACCTAACAACACTTTCATGCCACCAAACAAGACTTTTCAAGGCCACCTAGCAAGATTCAAAGCCACCTAACAACACTTTCACCCTCCCTTGTTGCCTATAAATACCACCCCTTAGGACTTGTAAAGCATTCATCTTTTGGTAGTGGAAAATCCTCCAAAAGTATTATTGTTTTCCTTATTGCTTATTGTTTATTGCTTTCTTTAAGCAATGCTTTCTTTTATTGTATTATTGATCTCTTTTAATTTATTGCTTTCTTTTACTTTAAGTATTGCTTTCTTTTATTGTGTTATTGCTTTCTTTTACTTCCATTGCTTGAGCTTCATTCTTCCCTTAGAAGAGTGAAACTCTTCCATTTTTCTAGAGCTTTACCAAAGCCATGAAGGGTGGAACATGATTCACTCATTTTTTGTCAAAGATCGGCTCTTTGTGTAAGTGTGTTACCTTGTAACTCCTCTACTTGGAGGGATGTGCATCACTCACTTTTCTAGCTTTAACAAAGCCATGAAGAGTGAGTAGTTTCTCATCCAATCTTTAGTAAGAGGTGATTATCCGGAAGTTATATTTATGCATTTTGTTTATGCTTAGCTCTAGTCTTTATTTCTTCATAATGTCTTCTCTTCATATTGTTGTCTTTATTTTAAGTATGAATAGATAAATCTCTTAGTTGGCAAAACCAAGAGGAACCTCCACTTGGGTATACCATATCAACTCATTCTCCTCCCCTCTTTCAAAGTTCAATGGTTCGGTTTGACTAGATTGAGGGTGGATAACTTGGTGATTCTTTGATATTCCGTAGGCCTAGTCACGATTTATGCTTAGATAGTCACCAATCTTATCCCTAGCTTCCCACGAATCAATCGTTCATTCATGCTCTATTGGAAGAGGGTTTCGAGTTGAGACGATATTCCTATTGGAGTGACCTCTTGGATTTGCCAACATTTGTTTCTCATTTTACTAGCATCAAAACAACTTCACCAAACAACTTCCAACAATCAAAGATTTTACACTTTCTTTCTCCCAAAATCACCTTCCCCTCGGTTTACTTCCTTCCCCGTGGAAACGATCTTGGAATACCACCAAGTAAAACACGATCCGCGAAAGTCTTCTTACACTTGGGGAGCACTTTTGTTCACACATACTCACATTTGACATCTCATTCATCCACCATTTCGTTGCCCTTTCTTTTGACATCATCCCTAGGAGAGTGACACTCCCCTTCATTCATATACTATACATGCTAAAAGGTGATGTTTAGAGGTTAGGAAACAACAAGGAATTTTGTCAAGTATTTTTGGTGCCATTGCCGGGGAAGGCAAGTGTCAAACCAAGAAGGTGATTTTCGGATGACGGAGGTAAGTCCCATGATATTCATCATGGGCAGACGTACGTTGTTCTGTGTACATAATCTTGTTTGTGTATAATTTTGTTTGTATATATTTTGTTTTATGTGGAGACGGAACGATCGAAACCGACTTGTTAGACAAAAGTTGGCCCCTACCATGAATATTGACCAAGAACAACCCGAGGATGCGGGTGATAATTTTGACAATATAGGTGCAAATCCAAATGTCCAAAGGGGTGGGGGACCACAAGAACCCCAAATACCCAATCCGAGAATGAATTTTCCCCCTCTCGTGAATGAGGGGAATAATTTTCAAATGGATCCCCAGTGAGATCAATGAGGGATTTCCTACAACCAACACGAAGCACCACACCATCATGTATCCTCCTTCCAGACCAAGCTCATCTTTTCATAGTTAAGCCAGGGATGTTGCAACTAATTCCCACGTTCAACGGACTTGAAACTCAGAGCCCCTATTCACATATAAGGGATTTCGAGGAAATAGTTGCAACATTCCTTCCCAATCATAGGATGGAAGAGATAGCTAGAATGAAATTATTTCCCTTTTCCCTAAAAGATAAGTAAAAAACGTGGCTTATTTCCTTAAGGCCTCAAACCATCACATCGTGGAGCCAGATGATTTCCGAGTTTTTGAACAAATTTTTTCTGGTGCATAAAACCACTGCCCTAAAAAAGCAAATTCAAAACTTTTCAGAAAAACTCAATGAGCAATTTTATCAATGTTGGGAGAGGTACAAGGAATTGCTACAATCCCTTCCACATCATGGCTTTGAACCATGCAAATTGGTGAGTTTCTTTTATGAAGGAATCACACCGGGCCATCAACAGTTCATTGACATGATGTGTAATGGGGAGTTTTTGAACAAAGACCCTGATGAGGCCTTAGATTACTTTGATACGTTGGCACAAAAAGCACAATCATGGGACATTACATATCCCACCGATGTACCAAGGTCTTCTCCTCAAAAGAGTGGCCAAACTCAAGGGGGAGGAGGATTTATGATTTGAGAGACCGGGAAGACTTGTTTTCAAAAATTGCTAAATTGTCAAGGAAAGTTGAGAGTCTTGAAGTCAATAAGAGACACGAGGTGTCTAATATGTCATGAATCGAGGAGGGTTGTTCAATTTGTGAATGTATGGAGCATTCCCTATCGGATTGCCCAAACATTTGACCCTTAAAGAAGCGTACCATGAACAAGTCCATGCCTTCAACCAAACGAGGCAATAATTTTCTCCCAATTCGAATACTTACAATCCGGGTTGGAGTAATCACCCAAAGTTTAGTTGGAGAAATGAAAACCCCATTCCTCATAGTTCAAGTGCATATGCATCTCCCATGCCTCCCAAGCAAAACCAATACCACGGCCAAGGGCAAGCATCTAGCTCTCAATACCCTCGGACCAATCTGCAAGGGTATTCGTCAAACCCACCACCACATAATTTTTCACCAAATCCACCTCCACAAAGTTTTTCTCAAGGACCGTCCAATCCATCGACATACGAACCTCCTCACAAAAGGAATTTGGAGGATATGATTCATTCCTTCATTCAAAGCCAAACCGCCATCAATAACCAAAATACCACAGCTATCAATGATGTAAGAGCCCAACTCACAAAGTTGACAAACTCCATAGGGGCATCTCAACAAGAAAAGGGGAAGTTCTCCGCTCAACCACAAGAGAACCCTAGGGGTCAACACCTTGTTGAGTCATCGGAACCTTCGAGAGAGAGTTACGAGCAACTCAAAGTTGTCATCACCCTCTACAGTGGCAAAGAAATTGACAAAACTATTTTGCCAATGGCCTCACCCAAGACCACATTGCTAAAAGAAAAAGATATCTTGGGTGATGCCGACAAGAGTGAGGTGAGTAAAGAGAAAGAAAGAGAGGTTGTTGAGAAAGAAAAATTAATTGATGATTGTGTGTTTATTCCTCCCATGCCTGCCCTTTTCCCAAGTCGTTTGAAGCCACATGTCAAGGTGGCTAATTATGCTGATATTTTGGAAATGCTTAAGCAGGTGAAGATTAACATTCCACTCCTCGGTACCATCAAGCAAATTCCATCATGTGCTAAGATTTTGAAGGACTTATGCACGGTGAAGAGGAAGCTGAATGTCCACAAGAAAGCATTCCTCACTGAGCAAGTGAGCTCAATATTGAAGACCAACACTCCTCCCAAATGCAAAGACCCTGGTTGTCCAACCATAGCCATCACCATTGGAAATTGTCGAGTGGAGCAAGCACTCCTCGATTTGGGGGCAAGTGTGAATCTTCTCCCCTACTCGGTGTACCAATAGCTATAGGTTGAGGAGTTGAAGCCCACCTCAATCACGCTTCAATTGGTGGATCGTTGTATCCATACACCAAGTTTACTTCCCTGTCAATTTTATTGTGCTTGATACACACCCTGCTACAAACCTTAGCTCCCAAATTCCCGTAATACTTGGAAGACCCTTCCTTACTACATCTAATGCCGTGATAAATTGCAGGAACGATCTAATAAAGTTGGCATTTGGGAATATGACAATGGAGCGCAATGAATATGACAATAGAGCACAATGTATTCAACTTGGCAAAACAACTAGGTGATGATGAGGAAGTAAGTGAGGTCAATAGAATCGACACTTTGGTTGAGGAGCACTTGGAACTGGAGGGGATATTGAAATTCAAGGAAGAAGGAATTATGGATCTTGAGAAATATGCTGAGCAAGAGGAGGTAGAAGATTTGAAAGGGATGGAAAGGTGGATCCCTACATTTGAAGAGTTACCCCATCGAGAAAAGAAAATTTTTCTGTCGGATGAACAAAAGCCCAACTTGGAGTTGAAGCCCATGCCCTCCCATTTGAAGTACACCTATCTTGGGGAGGGTGAAACATTTTCGTTGGTCATTAGCTTTACATTGAACATGGAACAAGAAAAAGAACTCTTGGTGGTATTGAGAAAGCATAAAGGAGCAATTGGGTGGACTATTGCGGATATCAAGGGGATAAGCCCTCTCATTTGCACCCATCGCATATATGTTGAGGAGGATTCCAAATCTTCCCGACAACCACAAAGACGGTTGAATCCCATCATGAAGGAGGTGGTGAGGGATGAGGTTCTGAAACTACTTAATGTGGGGATCATTTTTCCAATTACCGATAGTAAGTGGGTTAGCCCCACGCAAGTAGTACCTAACAAATCCAGAGTTACGGTGGTTGAGAATGATGAAAATGAGCTTATACCTACAAGAGTAATCACCAGATGGAGGGTGTGCATTGATTACCAAAAGCTGAATGCTTGCACAAGAAAAGACCACTTCCCATTGCCATTCCTCGATCAAGTTCTAGAATGAGTAGTGGGGCATCTATTCTATTATTTTTTAGATGGATACTCCGGCTACAATCAGATTGAGATTGCTTTGGAGGATTAAGAGAAGACCACTTTCACATGCCCCTATGGTACCGTTGCCTACCGTTGCATGCCATTTGGACTGTGCAATACTTCGAGGACTTTTCAACGCTGTATGATGGAAATTTTTAGTGACATGGTGGAAAAGATAGTGGAGGTCTTTATGGATGACTTTTCGGTGTTTGGGAATTCATTCGAGGGATGTTTGACAAACTTGGAGAAAGTTATAACAAGATGTGAGGAGAAGAATCTAGTCTTGAATTGGAAAAAATGTCACTTTATGGTGACGGAAGGAATTGTGCTTGGCCATATAGTTTCGGCAAGGGTTATTGAAGTCGACAAATCCAAGGTGGAGGCTATCTCCAACCTCCCCACACCAAGAGCCATGAAAGGCATTCGGTCATTTTTGGGCCATGTAGGTTTCTATCGTCGATTCATAAAAATTTCAGTGCATTGGCCCGACCCTTGACCAACCTGCTGTCTAAGGAGGTCCCATTTGAGTGGTTGGATGATTGTGAGGCATCCTTTAAAAAACTTAAAAGCATGCTAGTCACACCTCTGATAAAGCGACCACCCAATTGGGATATACCTTTTGAGCTCATGTGCGACGTGAGTGATTACGCGGTCGGCGCAGTGCTCGATTAGAGGGAGAAAAATAGACTATATGTGGTACACTATGCTAGCAAAACACTTAATAAGGCTCAGATGAATTACACTACCATCGAGAAAGAATTGCTAGTAGTAGTGTTTGCCTTAGATAAATTCCGTTCTCACATCATTGGTTCGTCTATTATTGTCTTTACTAATCACTCTGCTTTAATGTATTTGTTGTCTAAGCAGGATGCAAAATCGAGACTCATTAGGTGGATACTCCTCCTACAAGAATTTGACTTGATGATAAAGGACAAGAAAGGAGTTGAGAACGTGGTGGCTGATCATTTATCTCGGCTTGTGGTGCAAGAGGCCGATGAGCACATTCCTATCCCTGACGAGCATTTGCTGTCAATTCATTCTTTATGTCCTTGGTATGCTGATATATGTAACTATCTTACAACAGGACAGACACCACCGCAATGGAGCCCAGAAGATCGAAGATGATTTATGGCGGATGTGAAGTACTTATACTTCGACAACCCGTATTTGTTCAAGTACTGCCCCGACCAAATCATGAGGAGATGCGTACCTTGAAATGAATAGCGAGACGTCCTTGCATTTTGTCATTCACAAGCTTGCAGTGGACATTTCTCAGCAAAAAAGACTTCGGCTAAAATTCTTTAATCAGGTTTTTACTGGCCCTCTCTTATTAAAGATTGTGTTTCATTTTGTAAGGGATGCGACAAATGTCAACGGTTTGGTAGTGTGACCCAAAGAAACATGATGCCCCTTTCTCCAATACTTGTCATAGAAATATTTGACTGCTGGGGCATCGACTTCATGGGTCCTTTCTCTATGTCATTTGGTTATTTGTACATCCTCCTGGCAGTGGACTATGTGTCCAAATGGGTAGAGGCTATCCCGACCAAGACTAATGACCACCGGGTTGTAGTCAAGTTTCTCAAGGAGAACATCTTTTCGAGGTTTGGGATGCCTTGTTCAATAATAAGTGATGGTGGATCACATTGTTGTAATAGGCCATTTGCATCTCTAATGTTCAAATATGGCGTCATTCACAAAGTATCCACTGTCTATCACCCACAAACAAATGGCCAAGCTGAACTAGCCAATAGGGAGATCAAGAACATTCTAGAAAAAATGGTTAACCCAAACAAGAAGGATTGGCCCGATAGATTGACTGATGCCCTCTAGGCATATCGCACTGCCTTTAAAACTATTTTGGGCACGTCTCCCTACTGGCTTGTCTATGGAAAGGCTTGCCACCTGCTAGTCAAAATGGAACACAAGGCCTATTGGGCCATTAAGACTTTAAATTTTAATTTGAGAATGGATGGTGATCGTAGGAAGTTAGACCTAAATGAGTTGGAAGAGATTTGACGAGATGCGTATGAGAGCTCCAAAATCTAAAAAGAAAGGGCCAAAATGTTTCATGATAACTCTATCATGAGGAAATCATTTGAGCCCGGGCAAAAAGTACTCTTTTACAATTCTCGCCTCTCCATTTTTCAAGGCAAACTCCGATCCCATTGGGATGACCCCTATCTTGTCAAGGTGGTCTACCCCAATGGAGCTGTGGATGTCCAAAATTCCGAAAATGGCCAGACATTCAAGGTCAATGGCCAAAGACTTAAGCCATTTTTTGGGGGCTTTGAAGAACAAGTGGTGGAGGAGAATTTGATGGATCCGGTATACCCGGAAGTTGTGGAGGAATAATTACTTTTTTTTTCTGCTTTTCAATGTACATGCTTTTATTTACTTACTTTATTTTTATTCCATGTTAATTATGTTCTTTTGTCGTATAGTTTTGTTCTTCTTAGTTGCAGATATTGGTGTTTTTGTCAAAACTGAAGTGCGAGGTGTTCTCTAACCCTACTAATCTTTTTACTGTCCGTCATTGAATATCATACCTATTTTGTTTCATTTAGGACAATGCATGAATCAAGTTGGGGGGTGAGGTTGCACTATTCGCATCTTACACCAATATTTGTGGGAATATTCCGCGCGGATATTCGCGTCTGCCGACACTCGCGCTTGCCGACAATAAAAAAAAACAAAAAAAAAACCAAGTGAGAATATTCCGCGTGGATATGCGACTGCCGACACTCAAAAAAAAATAAATAAATAAAAAATGGGATGCCTTTATAAGGCTTTCAAATTTTTTCTTTTTTTCTCCCATCCACTGGTGATTGGTCTCCCCTTCTTCTTCCCTTTTTTTTTCTTTCTTCCTCTTTTCTTCTTCTTCTTCTTCGTCGTTCTCTCTATTCTCTGTAAAAACAACCCACCCCCTGCAAATCCATGACCATATACGCCGACGACCTAGTCCTTTGTTTAATAATTTGTCATATATGTTTGTATTTGTTCATGGGTGCTCTTTGTCTGCTCACACTTAGGGTGAGGGGTTTCTAGCCTAACCCAAATCTCCCTCGAGTTGATTAATTATTGTGTTTTGTTTGTTGGTTTCAGCAGCTAAACAGATCTCTACACCCACCGCCTTTCCCTCTTTCTTTGTCTTCTTCTTCTTCTTATTTCTGTTGTGCTATTCTCTATAACACGACCCAACTCCCAACAATCACATAACCATATTCCCCGATGACCTAGTCGTTTGTCTCATGATCGGCATTTGTTTACTCATTTTGTACATGACTCTTCTTCTTTTGTCTGCATTTAAAATCAAGGGTTTTCGTCCTAGCAAAAACCCAGATCTGCGTAGGGAAGATTAATTTGTGTATTTTCTTTATAGGTTTCGACAGTTGAATAGATCTCTACCCTATAACTTGATCTACAAACTCCACACACTAGTAAATTCGAAACATTGGGGACATTGTTCGGTTTAGGTTGGGGGATGTGATCTACGATTCCAGTTTGTTATAGTTTCATATTTAAAAAAAAAATTGTTCTAGATTGCATATTTTTACATCATTTTTGCTTATATTTCATGATCACATCAAATGCAGCTTCAATCATCTTTGTGATTGACAGATGTTAAAGAACCAGATAGTGAGTCTTAAAGCATAGAAAGCATGGATGTTAAAATTTTTTGGTTTAGTTTGGGAGTCTTGCGCACATTTCCATCTGATGTGCATGCTGTGATCATGAGAAAAGCAAGAGTAGCCAGAAAAGTTGAAATCCGAGAAGCACAAGCAAAACCATTTTGTGGCATAACTACTTTTCCTAAACGTCGTCGTGTCAAACGGCTGAGTGCTTGTAAACAATGTGGCAGGTGTTTTCACATGAAAAAATACAATCAGTGTTCTGAACCAATTTTGGGTCATGCAACCGATCGATTAAACTGGATAGTGTATGGGCAGAGTAAGGATTTTCATGACATGCCATCTTATACCAGTCCAGGACTTACACGTTATGTGCGATAAGAAGTGGGAAGGGTCACTAATAATGACATAGACACAAGCGATGACTCGGATTAAATTTTGACTAATAATGATAAAGCTGTGAAAAAATATGTTTTGGGGATGAAGGTTAATGGTCCGAATGTTTTTTGTGTAAATATTTGTTTATGTCCAAAGTCATTTTCTTGAAATAAAGATGTGGGCCGAGTAAGGATTGTCCTAAAATGCCAACATGTAGCATGGGTAGGGACTTATCCTGAGACGCCATAGTTTTCCAAGTTCAATGTGTACATTTAGTCTTTTTTCAATTTTCATAAATAAATGTGTATGTAAATAACTTTGATTTTTATTCGAGTGAAAAAAAAACCGCATTTCCTTAAAAAAATGGTATTTTCTCTATGCTTAAATGTCAAATGTACATTGGTATTTGTTAATCTTAAGGTACAGAATGACCAGACTCGAAAATAGATTATAATATAACTGACATTCTTTGAAAACCTGACATAACCAGTGGAGATAACGAAGAATACCATGGTAAGTTTTGAGCCTTGCGATGCTTTCTGAGAGACAATCAACATTTACTCAAGTAAGCTTTTTCACATTCAATTGTTGAATAATCTCATTAAACTTGTTTTGATTAAATGCAACTAAAGTAATCTATTGACATATTCCACAAGGAACCTTTGTATGCGACACATACATAGGCACATACTTGAGAAAGGATTTTAGGCCATCTTTGAGTTGATTTTGAGCCTTACCCATTACTTCTACGAAATTATATCCCTAGTTAGCCATGTTTGAGCCTTCAATGAATGATGATTTTTTTTTTCGAAAAAAATCCATATGATAACCGAGCCACAAGAAAATACACTTAACATACCTTACTATCCAATTTTTTTGCACCCTCTTATAAATCGGTTTGATATAGAAAGGTAAGAAAAATAGAAAAGAAGATGGTGGTTACTGTGCAATGAAGAATCGGTGGAAACAACCGAGAAAGAAAAAAAAACAAGGAATTGCCAAGAAAGTGAAAGATGAGAAAAATGAAAGAAATACCATTTCTAGAAAAAAGATCGAAAAGCAAAAAAAGAGGTGTGATACACTACATTAAAAATGGGATAGCTTTTGAATACCATTGACGTCATTTCGTTAGCCACTAACCTTTGGCCACATTACAACCTATACAAAGTCCTAATTGATCTCAAGTCTGATGCATGTGTGTTGTCGACCGAAAACTAGGGTATGTTAAATAGTATTTCTTTAATTGCATTGATATTCTTCCATGAGATTATGCCAAGAACATGATTAGCCTACTTTCTTAAGACTTTCACTCCCTTTCCAACTGTGCATGTGATTCTTCGAGTGACCATCCTCTGATCACATGCCCTTTGAGAGACAAGTCACTATAATCGGAGTGAAGTTTTTCTTGCTGAGAGCATTCTAAGAGAGGTTTGAGAAATGAAAGCTATCCATGGAAGATGATAAAGTGGAATGTTTGTTATAGAACAATTCTTGCTACTAGAATGATCATTCCTACTACACAAGGAATTCCAAATACCAATGTAACAAGTGTTTATTTTTGTATAGAGTACGTACCAATGACATAGAAGTGTTTGGGAAATAATTCGAAATTAAGGGATATGTGTCTCAATGATCCCATTGCTAACTCATTCTGATAAGAAATCTTACATATACACATCTTTTAATTGGACTTTGTACGTAGCTTCACTAGAAACCTTCACGAGACAAAACTCGTCCACTAGGGATCACCTAGGGGTTTAACGGCTTGTTGCATACGCTAAATGTAATTGTGTTATCTACGAAAGTGGTTTTATTTTGTTATGTTGTTATTTATTACTAGGGACTAGTAATGTTTAGGTTGGGGGGTGTGATTAACCCTAATTAAGGCATAATTTAATAGGTAAATTGTGTTAGTTGAATAAAGTTAAACTAGTCAAAATAAATCAAATTAGAGTTAGTGTGTGAATAAAGGATAATGCATTAATTGTTGTTCTTTTCAGGGTTTTGTGCGTCAAAGCTACAAACTACTCGGGAGCCAATTGCATTAAAACTACAAACTATTGGGGTGCTAATTATCAAAGCTCAAAACAAAGGGGGATCAAAGAATTCAAGACCACCTAACAAGACTTTCATGCCACCAAACAATAATTCAAGGCCACCAAACAAGACTTTCATGCCACCAAACAAGACTTTTCAAGGCCACCTAACAAGATTCAATGCCACCTAACAAGACTTTCAGCCTCCCTTGTTGCCTATAAATACCACCCCTTAGGACTTGTAAAACATTCATCTTTTGGTAGTGGAAGACCCTCCAAAAGTAATATTGTTTTCCTTATTGCTTATTGCTTTCTTTAAGCATTGCTTTCTTTTATTATATTATTGCTCTCTTTTAATTTATTGATTTCTTTTACTTTAAGTATTGTTTTCCTTTATTGTGTTATTGCTTTCTTTTACATCCATTGCTTGAGCTTCCTTCTTCCCTTAGAGGAGTGAAACTCTTCCACTTTTCTAGAGCTTTACCAAAGCCATGAAGGGTGGAACGTGATTCACTCATTCTTTGTCGAAGATCGGCTCTTTGTGTAAATGTGTTACCTTATAACTCCTCTACTTGGAGGGATGAGCATCACTCACTTTTCTAGCTTTAACAGAGTCATGAAGAGTGAGTAGTTTCTCATCCAATCTTTAGTAAGAGGTGATTATCTGGAAGTTATATTTATGCATTTCGTTTATGCTTAGCTCTAGTCTTTATTTCTTCATAATGTCTTCTCTTAATATTGTTGTCTTTATTTTAAGCACGAATAGGTAAATCTCTTAGTTGGCAAAATCAAGAGGAACATCCACTTGAGTATACCATTTCAACTCATTCTTCTCCCCTCTTTTAGAGTTCAATGGTTCGGTTTGACTGGGTTGAGGGTGGATAACTTGGTGAGTCTTTGATATTCCGTAGGCCTAATCACGATTTATGCTTAGATACTCACCAATCTTATCCCTAGCTTCTCACGAATCAATCGTTCATTCATGCTCTATTGAAAGAGCATTTTGAGTTGAGACAATATTCCTATTGGAGTGACCTCTTGGATTTGCCAACATTTGTTTCTCATTTTACTAGCATCAAAACAACTTCATCAAACAACTTCCAACAATCAAAGATTTTACACTTTCCTCCTCCCAAAATCACCTTCACTTCGATTTACTTCCTTCCCCCTGGAAATGACCTTGGAATACCACCAAGTAAAACACAATCCGTTAAAGTCTCCTTGCGCTTGGGGAGCACTTTTGTTCACACATACTCACATTTGACATCTCATTCATCCACCATTCCATTGTCCTTTCTTTTGACATCATCCCTAGGAGAGTGACACTCCCCTTCATTCATATACTATACATGCTAAAAGGTGATGTTTAGAGGTTAGGAAACAACAAGAAATTTTGTCAAGCATGGGCGTGGAGGTCAAGCAAATCCACCACCACCTTTAGATGCCATGAATTTCATACATCAATGCCTAAGGGAGCTAACTACTTTGATGCAACACCAGAATGGAAACAACAACCACAACGGGGGAGTTCATCCATTTGCTCATGCACTGGGCAACGGGGATAAAAATCGAAGGATGGTAGTTCTTCAAGAATTTTTGCGACAACACCCACCTACTTTCCAAGGAAGCTCTCACCCCTTGGATGTGGATAAATGGATTCGCCGGGTGAAAAAATGTGTGATGGAATGGGAGTAGCCATGGATTTACGAGTTGGCCTAGCAACATATTTGCTAGAGGGGGAGGTAGATCATTGGTGGGACTCGGTGACGAGAAGGAGGAACATGGATGCTCTTACCTAGGAGGATTTTGATTAGATCTTCCAAGAAAAATATTTTTCTGAATTCATTAAGGACAAGATGAGTGCCGATTTTCTCGCTCTATGATAGGGTAGCATGATGGTAGCTGAGTATGAGAGAAAGCTTGATGAGTTATCCTGCTATACCACAGAGTTCATATCTACTGACACTAGGTGGGCCAAACGCTTTAAGTAGGGCTTGAGGCTTGCCATGTAGGAAAAGCTTGTGGATCATAAGATCTGGGATTATGGGGATATAGTTGATAGAGCTGCACTGGTGGAGAGAGACAGAGGACAACTAGAGGCGACAGAAAATTATGAGGAAAGGTCCAATTAGGACCTGTGCTAGCAGTAGGGGAGTGCAGATAGCCGCATCATGCTGTCGCCCAGACCAGACAGTTGGACAGAGACTTCAGACAGCTCGAGGAGTTGGAGGCGTACTAGAGAGGCTAGGAGTAGACCCACGAGCCTACTTTGCAAGTGGAGGTTTGGGGCATATTCAAAATCATTGTTCGATCTTTCCACCTCAAAAGGATGCTCAGACGGTAGGACAAGTATCAAAAAATAAGCCACCACTACAGAAGCCACTACAGCAGAAGCCATTTGGAGCTATAGCCTGAGGCGGTACCAATCAAGAAAGAGTGTTTGCTTTGACCGAACCGGAGGAAGACGTTTCCAATGCAGTTGTGACAGGTATTGTTCTTCTCTATAATTCTTGGGTCCAAATTCTATTTGACCACGGGGCTACTCATTCATTCATACGCACTATATATGCTATTAATTTGGGATTGAAATTTGAGAAGTTAGAACATGCCTTGAGTATTGACATGCCTACAGGAGAACGGTTGGATACTAGAAGGGTGTGTAAAGGTTGTGTGCTTCGAATTGGGGAGTAAGAAATGATTGTAGATTTGGTTGCATTAGACATGAAGGGGTATGACATAATATTAGGGATGAATTTGTTATCTACCTTCCGTGCAGTAATGGATTATTTTCATAAACAGATTTCATTTCAATTATCAGGAAGGGTAGTTTTCAGCTTCATTAATAATCAAAATTCTTGCCATCCATTTTCTACTGTGGGAAATAGATTCTTGAAAGCTAAAGAGGGGAGCAATTTGAGTTTCTTAGCCAGCTTAATGGTGATGATCTAGATAAATCCTAATCTGACTTACTGTTGATAGTGTTGGATTTTGTAGATGTCTTCTGAAGGGGCTAATTCTCGTGATTACACGTGTTAGAGCATTAAATGGGCTCACGAGAGATTGACAAGACTGATCACATAAGGAGGAAGTCATCCACCCAGTCATTTAATTCGAGCCGAACAGAATAAAGGGTTCGACAAAAAGATTAAAGAGTTCGGCTCTCATGCTAGCTAGCTCATGAATCCGTTCAACGAAGCTAGGAAAGTGCTCGGCTTGTACCAAGCCAAATTCTCTAGAATGTGCAGTTTGTACCAAACTGAGTTTCCAAATAGTTCAGCAAACGTTAATCGAGCTCGACATTCAGAATGCCCGAGAAGTTCGCAGTGGTAGAAAGAAAGTTACAGACTTGCCTAAAACTTAGGCAATTAGATAAACGAAATCAACGAGTTGAAGATACGATGAGAAATTATTGGAGAAAAATCAGAAACCTTCCAAAACTCAAATACTGAATGAAAGGAAGGTGTGCCACCTTGAACCTAAAATCGTGAAAACCTTAAGGGGATAGTGATCTATACAAAGCAGAAGAGACCAAAGTGAAAGGTACACTGAACTTTCCTTGTCTTTGTGCAATTCTTCTCGTTCCATTATTGACTTAAGCATCAGAGTGCCTTCGATCGAAGCTCTTCGATCTTGGATAGTTTGTTCATTTTGCAAGAAGAAGATTTGGAGATAGTTCAGAATTCTTTTCCAGAAAGTTATATCACGAATTGAGTATTAGAGGTATTATCAATTTTTGGCTTCTACATTTTGGCGCCGTCTGTGGGAAACCTAGTTTCTCAACTTTCAGAACAAAAAGCTGCAATGTCAAGACTAAGGAGCGCAATTGGATCACCCGTAGGCAGCTTTGCCTTGGGGAATTCTGATTTTGTGCCTCTTCCTTCTAATAGCAACACAAGGTCACATGCTATCGGAAGCCCCACCATAATTCTTGTGGATGATGAAATATCTTCTGCAAGTTTCAAGCTGTTGATGAACCAAATCAAGGATCATGGTAAATCCCTCCGTACCGAGGGGGAGAATCGTTCCTTGGCAAAGTTGGTCCAGTCTCTACAGGAACAATTTGATGCCCATGATAAGCTGTTCAATAAATCCTACACCAAGGAGAAGGATCTAATTAAAGAAAACGAGGAGTTAAGAACCAACTTGAAAGAGATAACCAGAAGGGAGAAGCGAGCGAGAGAGGAGCGGCATCCGAGCCCAAGAAGGAAGTCTAGCAAAACTAAGATTACCGATGAAGTGTACCCGTAGAAGAAGCCTTGGGTCCAGGAGGAGGACACTTGGAAGCAGTATATCAATGAAGAGCTCAATAATCAATTGAAGAGACCTAAGTAGAGGTCGGCAAGGGACCTGGCTAGAAGAGCAACAGGGGAGTACGGGGGCGGATTGGAGTCGTCCCCGTTCACTGCTTGGGTCAAAAAGGCAAGAATCCCGAGCAAGTTCATCATTCTGAACTTTAAGCTGTACAACAAAAAAATTTACCCAACGTCACATATCAGACACTATCGACAACTTATGACTATTCACTAAAAAAACGAGCCTTTGCTTTGCACTATTTTCCCCAGTAGTCTTAGAGGGTCAGCCATGAAATGGTTTGACAGTTTACCAAAGGGAACAATTGAGGGATGGTCTCAATTGGTCGAGCTATTCATGGCTCAATTCATGACCATCAGTAAACAATCGAAAGACGTTGGGGCTCTAATTACATTAAAGAAAAAAATAATGAAAGCTTGCGCAAGTATGCCCTTTGTTATTGGGAGACTATGAATGAAGTTGAAGGTTGCAATCCAGAGATAGTTGTGGCGTCTTTCAAGATTGGGTTACCGAAAGAAAACCCTCTATACCAATCCCTCACAAGAAGACCTGCTATCAATCTGGAAGAATTAATGGCTAGAATTGAAAAACATGCTAAGGTTGACGATGGCTTAACCAGGGAGGTGGTAAAGGAACATCCGAGCAAAAGACAGTTCGACAGGGACAAGCAAATCGAGCCGAACAAAGAAGCTAGAAAGAAGTATGAAAAGGAAGGATACCCCCAAAAGTCCCCTTTTCTTGGGGTAAATACGCTATTTAAAGAGCCGATTTACAAACTGCTGAATCAAATCAAGGGAAAGCCATTCTTCAAGTGGCCGAACAAACTAATGGGCAATCCCTCAAAAAGGAATCCTAACTTTAGGTGCTGCTACCATAGGGACTTTGGCCACATGATTGAGAATTGCCGATATCTCAAGCAACATTTGGAGAAACTTGTCCAGGCTGGATATCTGGCAGAATTCATCGAAAGGAGGCAAAAAACTGAAGAGGGAAATGCCGAGCAGAAAGGGGACCAAAATACAGTAGTTGGAGTAATTGACATGATCCATGCTGTCACCAACCCCTAGATGTCCACAAACAACTCTGCTCGGGCTTACATTTAGAAAGCAACCAAAGAAAGAGAGGTATACAAGCTAGGAATGACCCCGGAAGTCACCAACAAAAGAATAAAGATTAAGGATAGAGCCAAAGCGATTTGTTTCACCGAGCACGATTTGGTCGGTGTTCACCAGCCGCACAATGACGCCCTCGTCATCACGCTTCGGATTGCAAATTTTAATGTAAGGAGGGTCCTGATCGATCCAGGGAGTTCCTCATAAATTATGTATACTGATCTGTTCGAAAAGCTTGGACTTAAGAAGGAAAACCTCAAGCCTTCTAATGCACCACTTATTGGCTTTAGTGGTAAGACAATTCTTCCAAAAGGAAAGATCACCTTGCTTGTAAAAATGGGGCCAGTGTGCGTCATAACTGAGTTCCTTGTAGTGGATACAGTCTCGGCTTACAACGCGATAATGGGACGTACTTGGTTGTGCGAGATGAAGGCAGTACCTTCAACTTACCGTCAAATGCTTAGATTCCCATCGTCTGATGGAATAGTCAATATCCGAGGAGACCAGGTCTGCTCCAGAATTTGCTTGTTGGCTCTTGTCAAATCCAAGGATAAGGTAGAGGGCCGAGAAAATAGCACGCTGGAGGGGCACGATAAATAGCAATCAACATTTGACAGCTCAGTCAAAATTGAGGACCTAGTTATCAAAGGAAGTCCTAAAGTACCTTTAGGCGAAGAAAAGGAGGCAGCAGACTGGACAATAGAAGACCAGACTAGAGTACCTCTAGACAAGGATGGAGATCCAAAAAAATATTTTTTGATAGGATCAGCTCTTAGTGCCGAACAGAATGCCAAACTGATCACCTTGCTACAAGATTATGCCGATGTGTTTGCATGGAGTACTATTGCCATGCTCGTCGTATCACCCTAGGTTGTCTATCATCATTTGAACATCGATCCAAGCTTCAAACCAGTTAAGCAAAAACTTAGAAGATTGGTAATCTAGCATCTGGAGGCAGTAGAAGAGGAAGTGGTGCGTTTGCTGGAATCTAAAATCATCAAGGAGGTAAATTACCTGACCTGGCTATCAAACACTGTGGTGGTAAAGAAGAAAAATGGAAAATGGAGAGTCTGTGTTGACTTCATTGATCTGAATAAAGCATGGACAATATACAGTTTTCCCCTACCAAAGATAGATCAGTTGGTGGATGCAACAGTCGGGCACGAGCAAATGAGTTTCCTAGACATTTATAGGGGGTACCATCAAGAAAAGACTGCTTTCATAATATCAGAAGGAACGTACTGCTACAGGGTAATGGCATTTGGATTGAAGAATGTTGGGGCTACTTATCAAAGGTTAGTAACTAAAATGTTTTCGCATATGATTGGTAGAACTCTAGAAGTTTACATTGACGAGATATGGTAGTTAAAATTCTAAAGGTCGTGGATCACGGTACTGACCTGAGGGAGACATTCAACGTTTTACGAAAATATAATATGAAGTGAAACGCTTCTAAGTGTGCTTTCGGGGTCAACTCGGGAAAATTCTTAGGATTTTTGGTTACTCACCATGGAATAGAGGTGAATCCCGACCAGGTAAAGGCTCTAGCCGAACTACAGTCACCTCGGACAGTGAAGGAGGTACAACAACTGACAGGTATGGCAGCAGGTCTCGGGAGATTCATATCCAGAGCATCTGACAAATGCAGACCCTTCTTTCAATCAATCAAAGGAAAGAAGGGGGCACTTTGGAGCCAGGAATGCGAGGAAGCACTTACAAAAGTGAAGGTATACTTGGCTACCCCACCAATTCTATCAACCCCTACTCCCGAGGAAAACCTTTACCTCTACCTAGCGGTATCAGACCACGTTGTGAGTGGAGTATTGATGAGGAATGACGAGGCAAAATTGAAATCCATTTACTATGTGAGCAAGATGCTCTTAGATGCAAAATCAAGATACACCCCATTGGAGAAACTCGCACTAGCACTCATCAGTTCGGCTAGGAAACTCAAATAGTACTTCCAAGCCCATTCAATAACGGTGCTTATCGACCAGCCACTAAAATCACTTTTTCAAAAAGCCAACCTATCCGGACGCGTTGCTAAATGGGCGATGGAGCTCGGTGAGTTTGATGTTCGGTTCAAACCTAGGAAGGCAATAAAGGGCCAAGTAGTAGCAAATTTTATAGTTGAATTCTAGCCTAAGGAAAGCTCGGTTGAGAATGAAGAAGCTAATGGCAACCAAGAAGCAGAACTCAATGGTGAATGGGTACTCTCTGTCGATGGATCCTCAAATCACAAAGGTGTCGGCATAGGTATCACTCTTGTGAGCCCGGATGGGTGCACCATGGAAAAAGCTATCAGGCTTGGCTTCTAGACCTCAAATAACGAGGCTGAGTGTGACACCTTGATTGTTGGTGTCAGGATGGAGGTAGAGCTTGGAATACAAAAACTACAGATATTTTCTGACTCATAACTGGTGGTGAATCAGATAATAGGGGAGTACGAGGCTAAGGATGAAAGAATGGTCTCATATCAGGCTCTTGCCAAGAAAGAACTGAGCGGGATACTAGAATATTCAATACAGGAGATCGGGAGAGCAAAGAACTTGCATGCCGATGCTTTAGCGTCGTTGGCGTCGGCAATAGTGCGAGACACAGCAAGGTCGCTGACTATTGAGTTCCAAGAGGAACCAAGCATTGTGGAGTTGAAGACAAATGAGATTTTATGCAACCCATTCGAGTCGAGCTGGATGGAACCAATAATTGGCTATTTAAAGAATGGTGACTTACCCGAGGATAACAAGGAGGCTCATAAGCTGCGCTTAAGGGCTGCCAGATTCTGGTTGTCCCCAAAGGAAGAGTTATATCGGCGCTCGTTTGGGGGTCCGTACTTGAAATATGTGCAACCAACCAAGGTAGTAGATTTCTTATTCGAAATAAATGAGGGATGCTGCGGAGCTCACACAGGGGGAAGGTCGCTTGCTCACCGAGCCATCTCCTAGGGGTTTTGGTGGCCATATATACAGAAGGACGCTGAAAATTTTGTTAGGCAATGTGAGAAGTGTCAAAAATTCTCACCTATCCCGAGGAGACCATCAAATGAACTGTTCCCCTTGTCGATTCCATAGCCATTTACGTAGTGGGGATTGGATATTGTGGGACCGTTACCTCGGGCCCCGGGCAACAAGAAGTACCTTCTAGTTGCCACTGATTATTTCACTAAATGGGTTGAAGCCGAGGCACTGGCTAATATAAGAGATACTGATACAAGAAAGTTCATGTGGAAAAATATCATCACTAGGTTCGGCATCCCGCACACTCTTGTTTCAGACAATGGCACACAGTTTGACAGTGCTCCCTTCAAAGCTTTCTGTCAACAATATGGAGTTCGGAACCACTATTCTACCCCGGCTTACCCTCAGAGCAACGGGCAAGCAGAGATCACTAATAAAACAATCTTGCATGGAATCAATAAGAGGCTTGAGAATGCTAAAGGGAGATGGGTAGAGGAGCTGCCGAGCGTTCTGTGGACGTACTGAACCACACCTCGGCAGTCAACCGGAGAGACTCCCTTCGCCTTGGCATATGGAATGGAAGTTGTCATTCCCTTAGAGACCGACTTACCAACTTTGAAGACCGAGCTCGTTGAAAGCAACACCAACAATGCCGTCCTCGTTCATGATCTCGATTTAGTTGAGGGAAAGAGAGAACAGGCTGCCATAAGAATGGCTTCATATCGTAATCAACTTTCTCAGGCTTACAATAAGAATGTAAACCCTCGATCCTTCACACTTGGTGATCTATTTCTTAGACACGTACTTGGGTCGGCTAAAAATCCATCACATGGGAAGCTCGGAGCAAACTGGAAAGGTTCGTTCAGAGTATCCAGAGTTGGGGGCAGTGGGTACTACGAGTTAAAGACCCTAGTTCAAAAAGTAGTACCACGCCCTTGGAACATTGCTAACCTTAGAAAGTTCTATTTCTAAAAAGTACCTTTTGTAGATAAGAACTCCAAAGTGCCTTTGGAAATTTAAGGGTGCCCATTAAGAAGTGATTTGCGATTGACAGTGTACTAAGTTCAAAATTATCAATAAAATTGTTTGAAGATTTTTTCATCCGTATTCCATTTGTACACATCTTACTACCAAGGCAGGGAGGCAAAAACCCTGATAGAAGTTTACGCTTAAATCAGGCGCAACCACCCGATCAGACACAGTCCCTCGACTAGGCATGACGATGCAAGCCGACTAGGGATGGGTTTAAGTCCAACTAGATTGGCAGGTCGGTGCGGAGTAGAAAGTCTCCTAGTCCTCCAATGAACTCGGAGCAACTCTAAAGCTTTACCAACTCAACAGATTAACCGAGCTCTTTGAAGAGGGCCGAGCAAGGGCCATAACTTCAAAGACCCTATTATCTACCATGTATAAGAGAGGTTCTTAATGAAGAACCGAGCTCTTTGAGAAGGGCCTAGCAAGGGGCATAACTTCAAAGACTCAAATATTTTCTAAGGCATAAATATGTTATTTAAGCATTCATCAAAGTGAATCGACTAAACAAAAACATTAAAATTTTTCATTAAAACTGTTTTATAGAAGAATCAAAAAGAGAACAAAAAATCTTAGTTTTCAGGAGAGAGGCGAGGACGAGCTCGAAGGAAAGTGCTTGGAGAAAAGTTCAGAGGAGGGATTGACTTTAGCAGCAACCAAAGCAGCCTGCCAACCTTGGCTGAAGAATGCCTCTTTAAGCTTTGGCATCTGCTAGGCGATATCAACCTCTGCCTTGTCAACACCTTCATTGTAAGCATCATCTTTCTTCTCCTCAACTTCCACTTTACATTTATCAGACTCTTCAAGGAGGGAGGAGTAGTTGAGTTGGACCTAGGAGAGTTTGACATTGCTCTCATGCTCGCCTGCCTTCAAATTTTTATTCTCAGCTAAAGGTCCAGGTTCTCTTCAGTTGGGCTCTGGTTTTTTACCCTGGAGAACCTTCATTTCTTCACAAAATTTTGCATATTCTTCATCAACGCTCTCTTTCTTGGCAAGGGCTGAAGCTCGGGCATGTATGAAATCTTTCATTGCCTTGTCTTTATGAGCGATATGAGCTCTAATCTCATAAACTTTTTGAAGGCCCTTGAAGATGAAGAGATTGAAATAACTTTGAAACATTTTTGAAGTAGTAAGAAGCTCAAAAGAAAGGGAAATGCAAAGGAAGAAAGGACTCACCAAAACCATATGCTGAATAGCCTATCGGGATACTTCATCATCTGTTAGTGCCTCGTTCTTAGCAAGGTTACGAGACAAGATGACCCCTCTGGCAAGGCCAACTATGACATTAGAAGCTTCGATTGTTGAGTCCTTTGAAGTGATCTCTTTTCTTTTGACCCTAAGAATAGGGTGGAAAGGGGCGCTAGCTGGACTTGGTGAGGAGAGGGCATTTGATTCAACTGATTTATGTCTTTTTGGAGCTTGGTCCTCGACAATTTCAAAAATGGAATCGTCTTCTTCAATCGGGGAACAAACATTGATCGGAGGATCAGTCTCAATTGGTAAAGAAGTTTCAAGAACCTGTGCTAAATTAGTTTGGTCAAGAGGGGGCAGACTTACATCAACTGCTTCAAGAAGTGTCTCCTCGGGTATGAACTCGAGGATCGACTCATTTGTTCCAACGATCCTAGGTTCGGGAGCTGAGGGGGTCGGATCATTGGTCAGAGCCGTCTCATCTACGGTTAAGAAATCTAAAAGGTTGCTTGATTTGTGTCCTAAAGTTGTTCGAGAAGTCCTATTTTTTCCTCTGGGTGCCTTCCCACGAGCAGCTTGTAGTGCCTCCCGATCAGCCGCTAATGCTGCATTAGGTCAGTTCGGCACAATAATGAAGGAGGAATAGGTTGGCAGGTACCTAAGGAGAGTGTGGGCGACTCAGTAGAAGAGTGATTCGTTAAATCCCAAACCTTCTGAAGTTGATCCAACTTCACAGAAGATTCGGGAACCTTGCCCTTCACAGTTTCACCTACACGAGCGTCCGCACTATAGTAGTTATAATAATAATAAATAGATAAGTATATATATATATATATATATATAATTTTACCTAGTAAGCCTTCTTTGTAATGGCAACGGTAGGATGGGGAAGCACCAGCAGCATATTCCCAATTGTCAGAGACGAAAACAACATCATTTTCATGACCCTTATTCAAGTTAGGAAGATGTGTGACCAGGTACCTCTCCTTCTTCCTCACAGAAGATATTAACTATCTCCAGCCGCTTTGATGATGTAACAGTACAAAATTTTCCACAACCCAAGAATCAGACCTAGAAGTTTGTTCAAAGAAGAAACCCCCATGACGATACGAAAGAAATTGAGGCAACATTGGAGAGGGCAAATTTTGGGAGCAGAAAGAACCCATAAGAGAAGGGGGTCAAGGGGAAAATGAATTCCACCTTTTGTTATGGCACAAGTAAAAATTGGGATCCTCTCTCTTGAGCCAGTCAGAGGCTCGTCTTTTCCTACGACTCTGACTTCGACATCGTCTGGTATGTGGTACTTAGCCTTGAAGGCAGAAACCTCAGAAGGGGTAAGAGGGGCCATTGGAAAAATGAAGCAGACTCAAAGAAGATGAAACACAGAAGTTGAAACAGGGAGTCTAAAAGCAAAGAGTAAAGTGAAGGAAATACGAAGAAAGGAGTGGTTTTTTGAAGAAGAAAGAATTTCAAAGGGATGTATTTAAATGCTCTGAATATGCCGCCAAAACAAAGGGGAATGCTTCAATGTACGAATATTTATGATGAGAAATCAAGAAAATGGTTGACAGATGAAAAACGTCTGCCAGACGTTTGCTGGGAGCAAATGGAGGGGCTAATCCTCGTGATTACACGTGTTAGAGCATTAAATGGGCTCACGAGAGATTGATAAGAGTGACTACGTGAGGAGGAAGTCATCCACCCAGTCATTTAATCCGAGCAGAACAAAATAAAGGATTCGGCAAGAAGATTAAAGAGTTCGGCTCTCATGCCTAGCTAGCTCATGAATCTGTTCAACAAAGCTAGGAAAGTGTTTGGCTTGTACCAAGCCAAATTCTCTAGAATGCATGGTTTGTAGCAAACTGAGTTTCCAAACAGTTCGACAAACATTAATCGAGCTCGGCATTCAGAATGCCCGAGCAGTTCGCAGTGGTAGAACGAAAGTTAAAGACTTGCCTAACATTTAGGCAATCAGATAAACGAAATCAACGAGATTGAAGATACGATGAGAAATTGTAGGAGAAAAATTAGAAACCTTCCAAAATTCAAATACTGAATGAAAGGAAGGTGTGCCACCTTGAAAACCCCTAAGGGGATAATGATCTATGAAAAATAGAAGAGACCAAGGTGAAAGGTACGCTGAACTCTCCTTGTCTTCGTGCAATTCTTCTCATTCCATTACTGACTTAAGCATCGGAGTGCCTTCGATCGAAGTACTTCGATCTTGGGTAGTTTGTTCGTTTTACAGGAAGAAGATTTGGAGATAGTTTAGAATTCTTTTCCAGAAAGTTACATCACGAATTGAGTGTTAGAGGTATTATCAATTTTTTGCTTCTACATCTTCCTAGATGAATTACCCGGGTTACCCCCACAGAGAGAGATTGAGTTTAAGATTGATCTATATTCGGGAATCGAACCCATATGCATTAATTCCTATCGGATGGCACCTTTGGAGTTAAAGGATTTAAGGAAACAATTGGACCATATCTTGACTATTGAGTTTATCCGTTTAAGCACTTTACCATGGGAAGCCCCAATCCTCTTTGTAAAGAAGCATGATGAAACACTTCGGTTATGCATGGATTATCGAAGGTTGAATCGAATGATAGTGAAGAATAAATACCCATTGCCACGAATTGATGATTTATTTGATCAGCTGAGGGGTTCTAAGTATTACTCCAAGATTGATTTTTGCACAGGGTAACATCAACTGTGCATCAAGGAGGTGGATATTCCTAAGACAACTTTTCATACCCGGTATGGTCATTTCGAATATACAATAATGCCATTTGGACTGACTAATGCTCCTGCAGCCTTCATGGATTCGATGCACAGGGTATTCCGGCCGTATTTAGATCAGTTTGTCATTGTGTTTATTGATGACATTAATCTATTCGCGGACACAAGGGGAACATGCACACCATATTTCGGTAGTGCTTCAGACCTTAAGAGAGCATAAGTTATATGCTAAGATGAGTAAATGTGAGTTCTAGATAAAGGAAGTGAAACTCATTAGCCATGTTGTGTCAGAATAGGGTATAGCTGTTGACCCTACAAAGATTGAAGTCGTGATGAAATGGGAACCACCGAGGAATGTGACCGAAGTACGTAGTTTCCTGGGATTAGCAGGCTACTATCGGAGGTTTGTGGAAGGGTTCTCAAAGCTAGTGATTCCGATGACTTATCTTACGAAGAAGGGGGAAAGATTCTTGTGGAATCAAGAGTGTGAGCTAGCCTTTTACACCTTGAAGGAAAGGTTGACAACAGCTTCGGTCCTCATTGTTCCGAGAAGTGGGGAAGGTTATGATGTTTACACAGATGCTTCGTTATGAAGCTTGGGATGTGTGCTGATCCAGGGGAGTAAGATAGTTGCTTATGGCTCGTGACAACTAAAGATGCATGAGCAAAATTATCCCACTCGTGACTTAGAGCTTGTTGCTATGGTTTTTGTGCTTAAGTTGTGGAGGTGTTACCTTTATGGAGAAAAGTTTCAAGTGTTTTCAGATTATAAGAGCCTTAAGTATATCTTCACACAGAAAGACTATAATCTTTAGCAAAGAAGGTGGATTGAATATGTAGAAGACTACGATTTCACACTCAACTACCATCCGGGGAAGGCTAATGTAGTAGCAGATGCACTTAGCAGAAAGTCTCAGTGTAAAATCAATGTTCTTGCTATTTATATCTGGAAGATGATTAATATTTTGGAGGAGTTTGATCTATCAGTAGATAGACAGGAGGATCGACCATGCTTATTTAATCTTGTAGTTCAACCAATCCTCTGACAAAGGATTGTGGAGTTGCAACGATTAGATACTGAGTTGGAAACTATCCGGGGTAGATTGGAGAGGAATGAGATGATTGAGAACTGGTCAATATACAATGATGAGCTATAGTTTCATGGAAGACTGTGTACCGAACAATGACCAAGTAAAGGAAAACGTATTGGGTGAGTGTAATTGTTCCAAGATGTATAGAGACATTAAGTGTCAATATTGGTGGAAAGGGATGAAACAAGAGGTGGCTAAGTATGTTGCAAAGTGCGGGGTGTGTCAACAGGTGAAGGTGGAGCATCGAATACTTGGAGAATTACTACAGTCCTTGTCTATTCCAGAGTGGAAGTGGGATCACATCACCATAGATTTCATGTCCGGCTTTCCACGAACGTCACGAGGGCATAATGTCATATGGGTTATAGTAGATAGACTCACCAAGTTTGGTCATTTCATGAGTATGAAGACAACTAACACCTTAGATACTTTGAGCAAACTTTATATTTGCGAGATTGTTAGATTGCATGGAGTTCCACTCTCTATTGCGTCGGATCGTGATTCTCAATTTGTGGCACAATTCTGGCAAAGTCTACAACGAGCTATGGGGATAGAGTTACACTTTAGCACCGCTTTTCATCCTCAAATGGATGGCTAATCCGAGAGGATGATACAGATTTTGGAGGATATGTTACAGGCTTGTGTGTTGAACTTCAAGGGAAGTTTGAGTGATCATTTTATGTTGGTGGAATTTGCATATAACAACAATTTTCAAACTAGCATTGGCATAGCACCCTATGAAGCATTGTATGGAAGACCATGTAGGTCCCTGACTTGTTAGTTGGAAGCTGGAGAGAGTAGCTTGTTTGGGCTAGAAATTGTTCGGGAGAGTACGGAGAAAATTCAACTCATCCGAGAGTGACTATCCATTGCACAAAATATACATAAAAGCTATGCCGTTAAAAGATGAAGACCATTGAAATTCCAAGAGGGGGTCTATGTGTTCCTCAAGGTGTTACCCAAAAAGGGAGTGTTTAGATTTGGCAAGAAGGGAAAATTAGCTCCAAGGTACATTGGACCATTTGAAGTGGTCAAATCTGTGGGCAAAGTGGCGTATCAACTTCGGTTACCAGCTTAGTTGTCAGGGTTACATGACGTGTTCAATGTGTCAATGTTAAAAAATTGTCAATCGGATACAACGCATGTCGTGGATTTGGAGGATATTAAAAATTAAGATGGAGCAACTTATGAAGAACAACTGGTGGAGATTCTCGATACCAAGGAGAAGGTGTTTCACAATAAAGTCATCCAACTGGTGAAAGTCTTATGGCAACATGATGGGGTGGAGGAAGCTACCTGGGAACCAGAGCTAGAGATGCGAGAGAAGTACCCTCATTTATTCTCTACATAAGAAAAGTTTCAAGGATGAAACTTTCTTTAAGGGGGGTGGATTGTAAACCCCCACATTCTTATCGTTATATAGTAACGTAATTATGTTTTAAAAATGCTAATATATGTAATTATGTATACATGAACTATGTAGATTGTAACATTACAAATAAAAATGTTAGGGGAGGTAATAGGATATGTTGTAGAAAGTTGGAAGTATTCCGGAGTAAAAATCGCACTTTAGCGATAGTTTGGGTAAGAAGGATTTTAGACACTGCCCTAGTTTTTGGATCATAACTTTTTATTTTGATATCCATTTGACCTGAAATTTTGACAATTGACTCTAGACTTCCAGGGCTACAAAAGAGTATCTCACAAAATGTTTCCAAATCGACCTCTAAATGGTTCACAACTTCACTAAAAGTTTTAGTAGAAATTGGGATGACGTTCAAACGTGAATCGACGTTCGAATGACTGTGAGTCCCAGTACTTTGGTCTCTATAGAGCTCTAATGAAAATGCAAAAGTACTAGGAACAACCAACTTTCGAACACCAACATGACGTTCGAACGTGAATCAATAATTTACACTATTGACGTTCGAACGCTAAATGATGTTCGGACGTGACTTACAAATATGGGTTTCAGAATCGCGCACAAGAGACCATTTCTTTCACTATAAATACTTAAGGACACCTCCAATAGCCCATTTCAACATTTATAACCCTAGAGAGGCTTAGAGAGGAAGAGATAAAGGGAAAAATACAAGATCAAGAGAAATTTGCACATTGAAGAGGATAAAAACTTCTAGGTTTTCAAGAACACCAAAGAAGAAGAAAGGTACGGGTCAAAACCATAGTTTTCAAGAAAAATGGATTTTTCTCTCAATATTCCTTTGTTATTGATTTCAAAACTCTAGTGATTGGTATTGAAGAATAAAATGGTATTGTTGATGATCTTTTGCTTTTTTTTCTCAAATTGTTCTATTGGAATCATTCGTGTGAAATTTGGGGATTTTTGGATTTTGCTTGTGATTTGGGTTGTATTGTATCTTTTGTGGATGTTTGGATGACCATGGGTGGCCATTGACTGGGTATCGTAGAGTGGTGTAGATGCGTTTCTTACTTCGTGTGGGTTTGAAGGTTCCTTTCCACTCGTAGTGGGGTTGGTGTCTTGCGAGGACCAAACCACTATTCACTCACGTGTTATCGAGGCTGAGAATTAGTATACTATTCCTAGGTTGGATCGTCCCTACCAATGCATTGGGTTGTGTTGTATCTCTTGTGATGTTTGGATGACCGTGGGTGGCTGTTGACCGGGTATCATAGAGTGGTGTAGATGTGTTTCTTACTCCATATGGGTTTGAAGGTTCCCTTCCACTCGTACTGGGGTTGGTGTCTTGCGAGGACCAAACCACTATTCGCCCATGTGTTATTGAGGCTGAGAATTAGTATACTATTCCTGGATTGGATCGTCCCTACCAATGCATTGGTATACGCCCTTCCTAAAAATGGAGAATCCTTGGTGTATGTGTGTGGGCTAGGATATTCTCAATGTGTTTATTCATGTGATGTCATACATAATACCTGAGATACATATACACAATGTTGTGAAAGATACAAGCTATGGCTTGATATACTTTGTGGGTAATAGTACAAGTTGTGGGTTATTGGTTATTGTGTGGAAATGGTTTATTATTCGAATTGGTTTTACTTCTTCATTTTATACATCGAGATTGAGTAAACTTGAGATCGGATGTCAATGTCTTGTTTCAAAAGTTATATATGATATTTGTGAAATGAGACCGACATGTTTTATATTTTTTTCAAAATCTTGTCCAAGTTTGGGAGGATTTTCCTACAGAGCTTAGTGCTCACCCCCCTACAAACAATATTATTTTCAGATTTTTCTTTAGAGGAAGCGCTCGGAGTGAACGAGCGGGTACTTTGGGGAGCTCAAGTGGATGGGCATTTGGATCCGGAGGGGAATGTCTAGAACTGTCTTTTATGTACTAGACTAGGAGTTTCATTTCGAGATATTGTTCATGTTAATACTTTCCTTATTCCGTTGTGAGATAATAGTTTAGGCACATTCTTTTGGGGCATAGTTACCATAGTTTTGCATATTCTTGTGGATGTAATTGTCATGGTTTGGCATATTCTTTTGGATAGTGTTGTATATATTATGGATAATGAATAAAAATTTCTTTACTTATGGATCTTATTAGTTGCTCTTATGATGTGAATGGTTTTATGTAGTAATGTCGTCCAAGGTGAATTTTGAGGTGTCACAATATACAAGTTTTGTGTATATGAAGTATACAAACAACGTCTCTGTGGTAAAGTGTGTATTGTATGTTGGTAATTGCGGCATTGTTAGGGTTGTTCCAAAATAAATAAAGTGTTTCATTATCTTCCGTTGTGCTCATGCTTAAAGATTGCATCTTTGTTCTTACTAATGATCTTAATTACTTTTCAAGAAAAATCGTAAAAAAAGCAAGGAGTCCACTGCCATATCTAGAGAGTCGATTTGGGATGCATTCGTGGCGATTTTGTTTTTATGTTCTTTAAATTTAAATTGTATATATATGTCCTAGTTTTCTAACTAATAACACGGTTTGTAAATACATAAGACTTATGGTGAGCTTTTTTATCTCAATGGTTGATCAATTTGTATGTATGTGATTATTTTTAATGTAGAGTAAGTGTAGTTTGTTTGTAGGGTTATGTGGTTGTTATTGAGTTCTCTCTGTCATTTGTGGTCGATATTATAGCCTGGATTTGGGCGTTATAATTTTTGGTATCAGAGTCTAGGTTTATATGTTATGTAGACATAGGTGTCTGGGTCGAAAGTGGACAAGATAGGATGTTGGGGCGTTAGTTGGGGTGAGATAAGAATAAAAATGCTTATGTTACATATTTATATATTTCTATTAGTGTTGATTTGTATCTTCATAACATTGTAATTTGAAAATTATGAGTTTTATAATTAATTCAGATCAAATAGAGATGGGGTTCTCTTATGGTTCTGTTACGGTTGAGGAACGTGACAAACAACGTCAAGATGGGGTGATGGTTAGTAGAATCTATATGACATAATTTAGAGAGTATTTAAGATTTTGGTGTGGATGAAAACACAATAGACAAGATTTATTGAATTACAAAGGAAAATGAAGGTAACTACTTGGGTAGAGAATTATTGGGATAAGTTAAATAGTTGTATTTGTGAGTAGTTTAGGAAAATACGGTAGCATATTCTAGTATATAACAAAAAATTGTGATTGAATATAAAAAAAGTAATGCATTGTTGCTTACTTTGGAGTAGAGTTTTTATTTTTTTAAATTTTTTTAAGGTATTCAAGCTTGAGTTTCAATACATTATTTTTTGACCAGATATGTCCACATATATATGATTTATTTATTTATATATATATAACATAAATTGGGTAAGGTGGAATAATTGGGAGGTGAGTTAGGCTTAAGTGAATAAGGAATACTGCTATGTAAAGGATTTAGAAATAGGTTGATTCAATATTAATATATGCATGTGTAGTGCATAAACCATATATAGAGGAGGTTTATGAGATATGTGATGATATGTGACAGGTGTAGAGATGACGCTATTGATGTCGGTTTCACATGGGGTCTTACAAAGGGGAATAAAATTGAACAAAAATAATCATAAAAAAAAAAAAGGAATTGACATGTTGTGGTACATATCTAAGTTGAAACTAGATTGCTAAATATATAATCTTTTATCTGTGTATAAGATTATAGTTGGTATAGCAAACTGTTGTTATTTATGTGGTAGATTTAACTTTTATGTGGTTAACATGGTGTTATATGTGAGTGTGTTCTTCATGCAATAGATAATAATGAGAATATGCTATTGTGATGTATATATAGAAACGTTTTGACTATGGAACTATAGATAGCTATGTGAAGATCCTATATGGCTCTAATGTAATAAGTTAGACTTCATGGTCAATATTGCTTGGGTAAATAGAAAAGTACATGAATTATTGATTGCTAAAAGTGTTATTTTGCTAGATAGCTTAAATGGCGATTGATTAGCCTATTGACTAGTATGACCCTAATGGGTGATTATGTGGCCTTAGTGGCAAATATATGGCCTTAGTAGCGAATTATGCTTTATTGGCGAATTATGTCATGGTGGTAGATATTGTCTTAAAGACAAGTGCTTAGCCTTATTGGCAAAGATGACCTTAGTGATAGATGTATACATGTGTATGCCAAATATGATAGTACATGAATGAATATATATATATGTGGATGGAATATAAAATGAGTTATGGATGTGTTTGTGTGCATGCAATGTGGAATGGCTAATGGATGTGTAGATGTGGAAACCATCTACGATGACTTATGAGTGCTTATGTATCAAGTTTTCATTTTATTTTTATTTTTTTTAAATATGTTTTTTGGGAAGGGGAAGGGATGGGGGAAGGGGACTTGAACCCTTAATCTCAAGAAGGCAAAGTCTTCACAAGGCAAGGAGTACCATTGAACCAAAGGCGCATTGGTATCAAATATTCATTAGATCATATTAGAAATTAGAAATATAACCTTGATGACTAGTTGGAGCTTTGGTGGCGGAATGGAGTTGTTTAAATGAAAAATATATATCTTGTGACGCCCCTAAAACCGGGGTCCTTTATCAACAGTTGACCATCCGTCAACCTGCGAAAATACCTGTGGTTGTCGCACAACTTGCCATCACATCAATAACATCCCCTTAATTTGGATTATAATCCACACGTGTAACCCGTGTACATTTTATCATTTAATCAAACCGTGATCCAATGTACCACATTTCATACTCTATCATGGTCCATTTATATCATTTGGAAGGAAGGACACATGGCCTAGGAGCTTGGCAAAATAGTTTTAAAATTTCAGATTTTTGGAAGGCCTACCGGTAGGGTGAGCTTACTGGAAAATTCCTACTGGTAGGGTTTGACTACTAGAAAATTTCTACCGGTAGGGCGTACTAGTAGGGTTTGTCTACTAGAAAATTCCAACCGGTAGGGTTTGCCTACTGGACAAAGTTGTACCGGTAGACTTTGTCCAGTTTTGCCTGTTTCACTTGTTTTCCATTTCTAATTCATTTCAAAACCTATTATTTCCATCCAACCCATGTTTAATGAAGATTTTCACATTACACAAGGTCCATACCAACTATATTTCATTTAATTCCATGAATTACATGCTCAAAATATAATTTTCACAAAAATTACACAAAATGTGCTACAAAAGCCACAAGTCGGCCCTCTTTATCTTTGAGGCTCGAAAGGAGAGTACTCCGCCGGTGTAAACCTTGCACCTGCAATATTTTCCCATATAGGGTAAGTCATTCCCAATAGAGTATTTCTTACAAAAGCTACTCCCTCAACCTAGATGCATATAAAATGCGCACATATAACATTGAACACGGAAACAATCATTTCAAACAAAAATATGCAATTCAATGTTGGACTTTCTATCATGTCATGTCATGAAATGAGATGGCAGTCACTCATGCCCTTGAACCCGAGCCCTCTTCGGCTCCCACAACACAATGTTATGTCAATGTGTTATAAATTCATCATTAATGTTACACATCAAGTGACAATTTTATAAAATTAACATCATGTGTCTCTGTTGGGTAGCGGACTTTTGCTGTATAAAATGCTCCCCCCACACTCTTATACTTATATAGCAAGTAATCATTTCTTTTCCAAATGCTAATATTGTAAAACCCGGATAAATATGTGAAATCGTTTGTAGTAGAACTTGTACCAACTATGTTTGATGTACAAATATATGTTGTATAAGTTTGGGTTAGTTTTGGAAGGGTTTGGAATGGATTAGAAACAAAAAATAGGTGAAATAGGCAAATCCAGACAAATAATACCGGTACCGTGTACAAGTACCATGCTGTGTAGAGATCATAGAGTACCAGTATATTGTACCGGTACTCTTTCTAAAAATCAAAAATTTTAAAATTGTTCCGCCAAGCTTTGGGACTATGTATTCTTACCTTTAAATGTTATAGATGGACAATAATAGAGTACCAAGGATGGTATGCTGGACCTCGAATGAGTCAATCAATTTAAACCTTCATTAATAGCGGTTCGGAGGAATAAAATAGTAATTTTAGTGTTTCGAGGGTAAATTTATTCTAGTATAAAGATAAATCATAAAACTAAATATTTTTAGGTTAGAATAACATTAAAAATGAATCCAGAACGTCTAAAAACCTTAGAGTAGTCATAGAGATCAAATTGGAGATATTTAGTGGCAAAACTTTGATTTAGGAGAAAAATATAATTTTTGGCCCTATGAACAATAAAATTTGGGATTGAGCTGACTTTAAAACACCATTTTCATCCCATTCTCTTTCATTCTCTCCCTCCACTCTCACCCCAAACCACTTAGAACCCTCGGAGAAGATAAAGGGAGAAAGAAAAGAGAGGATGGAAGTCTCTAGAGCTTGGGCTTTGCTTGGAACTTTTGATTCAAGGTGGGGGTTTCTTCCCACTCTTGTTCATGGAGGCTAGGGCTTACATATATGTATTCTTTTCACTCTCAATCATATATATATGCTATGAAATCCTTACTCTTTGATATTTTTGAAAAGATTCCCATGTTTTGAAGGAGCTATGGTGGAATAGCTATCAAATCTTGTTTTTCTTGTCTTAGAATCCTAGTTTTCAAGAGAAATGCATTTTCTCTTGATTTTTCCTTTGTCCTTGATTTCAAAACTTTAGTGCTTTGTATTAAACAATAAAATGGTATTGTTGATGATCTCTTACTTATTTTCTTAAATTGTTTTTTGGTAATACTACATGTAAAATTTGGGGATTTTAGAATTGCTTGTCATTTGAGAAAATTGTTGGGAATTGTATCTCTTGTGGATATTTGGATGACCATGGGTGGCCGTTGACCGGGTATCGTAGAGTGGGTAGTTGCGTTTCCTACTCCGTGTAGGTTTGTATTTTTCCTACCACTCTTAGTGAGGTTGGTGCCTTGTGAGGACCAAACCACTATTCGCTCATGGGTACCGAGGATGAGGGTTAGTATACTATTCCTGGGTTGGATTCGTCACTGCCAATGTGATGGTATATGCCCTTCCTAAAGGTTGGATATTCTTGCGAGGATTGGGTGTGTGTGTGTGTGTGGGCTAGGATATTCTCGATGTGTTTATTCATACGATGTCATACATCATACCTGAGATGCATATACACATACATAAATACAAGTTGTGGTTTGATATACATTGTTGGAAATGGTTTGTGATTGGAAATGGCTTATTGTTGGGAATTGGTTTTATCGCTTCTTTTAATTTATTGAGATTGTTTGAACTTGAGATCGGATGAATTGCCACTGTTTTCTTTGAAAAAGTTATATATGATATTTGGAAATGAGACCGACTTGTTTTTTATGTTTTGAAAACCTTGTCCATGTTTGAGAGGATTTTCCTATAGAGCTTAGTGCTCATCCCCTACAAACAATATTTATTTTCATATTTCGGTTTAGTGTAGGAGCTTAGAGTTGATGAGCCGGCACATTGGGAAGCTCCAATAGATGGGAATGTGGATCCTGAGGTGGATGTTGAGAGCTATACTCTCTTATGTTCTAGACAAGAAAATTATTTTGAGACAATGTGAAGTCTAATATATTGTTATTCCGCTGCGAGATTAAGTTTGATTCTAATATATTGTTATTCCGCTGTGAAGTATAATATATTGTTATTCCACTGCGAGATTAAGTTTGATTCTTTTGGATATAATTGCCATGGTCTAACATATTCTTTTGGATGATATGGTATATATATTATGGATGATGAATGAAATTCTTTGTATTTATGGATTTATTAGTTGCTCTTATGATGTGAATGATTTTAAATAGTAATGTCGTCCAAGGGAGATTTTGGGGCATTACATGGTGTCTCACCATCGACTCCGTACACTGATACACCTTTTTGAACTTGCACCGTCAGAAATGTATAAACCAGTAGCCTGGTCTTGCATCCGAGGGAGAGTCTAGCTCTTCTTGGTATACCTGACACAAGTTTTTCATGCAACCGTGCGACTCAGTCAAATTTTCAATCCAACTTTCCCGAGCCCACCCATCAACCACCAATTATGGTGTTTGATTAAACTATGCACACGCCCATATCCACACCCATGTCTCATGCCCATGGTTGTGATGCTTCCGTGCAAATGTAATGTAATGCACCATTGCAATATCAATGTCATGTCCCATATGTAATGAATGTCATATGAGCAAATTTAACGACATATATATGTATTCCATGGCCAATTATATCATATGCATATAATCACCAAACTTCATCACAATGTTAATATATCGATAAACATATATCAACATTTCATATCTAAAAATCATTCACAAGTATGTTATGACATAATATATGCCAATAACACACTTTATTTACCAAGGCATAATTTATACATATAGCATGCCCACAAATACCAATTTTCATGGAATTTCATAAGTAATTACCACATTTCAATTCCAAGTTAGGAATTTATTCTAAATCATTTCTATACCTATTTTCAATACCCATTTCATAAATTTCACAACCATAGGTAAGTGTTAAGTCTCTAACAACCTACGCATTTCATATAATACCCTAGGTTAGAAAATGAACCAAAGTAGGAAGGAACCCTACCTTTTGAAGCGTAAATCACTTGGTAGAAACCTTCAAGAATCCCAATCTCGCCCAAAACCCTTGATTTCTCCAAGCTTTCTTTTGGAACTTCGATGGAATCCTTCCTTCTTGTTATGGTTTCGTAGCCCTCGCCGCGTAGAATAATCTTTGTTCTTGGCTTGAGTTGATTTGATCACTCAATCTTTGTAGATCATAAAGAGAAGGTGAGAACTATCACTTTTCCCTCTTTTCTCTTCTCACGTTGAAACCGACTGATCAAATGGGGGAGAAATCAGATTTTTCCCCTATTTAATTTATAGTCTTAGAATACTTGGCCCACAACGCGCTACACTACCCTTTTTTCCCGGTCCGTTTTCTCCCCGGTTCAAGTTTAAAATATTTTTATTTTAACTTGCCTTAAATTATTTTTCAACTTTCAAAATTTTATTAAAAATTTTATTTTTGATCACCCGAGACTCGACCGTCTCGTAAAACGCAAAAAATTCAACTATCTTAGAATTTGATGAAATTTGACAGGGTAGTTAGATTTCGCAAGACAAATCCAACTGTGAGTTCTGTTTCCTTGTTTGAGTTTTAGAAAAATTTAGGTTTACAACCCGTATCGTATAAAAAAATTACCGTTTTGCCCCTTTTATGAAAAGTTCAGATTTACCTGGGTTTTACATTCTTCCCCCTTTAAAAGAATTTTGTCCCCAAAATTTACACACACATACACACTGAACCGCATGCATATACAACAATAATATTATGCTTGAAATTATAGAATTGTACCTCCATTCTTGAATAGGAACGAGTAATTGGTTTGTATGGTGCCCTCACGCTCCCACATCACCTCCTCCATACCTTGGTGCTGCCATAACACCTTCATTAGTCTCACGATCTTGTCTCGCAAAACTTGTTCCCGATTATCCATGATACGCACCGGTCCTTCCTCGAAGGTCCCATCCACATCAACAATCAATTCATCCCAATCCACCACATGTGTCGAATCTGGAGTATACTTCTGGAGCATAGAGACATAGAATAGTGCATGAAAAGTCGATAAATTTAGCGATAACACAAATATATAAGCCACTGTGCCCACCCTCTTGAGTACCTCGAAGGGCCCAGTAAACCTCAGTGATAGCTTTCCCTATTTTTTGAATTTGACACTCACCTCTTAGGCATCACCCTCAAGAAGACGTGATCACCCACCTCAAACTCTAGAGGTCATCACCTTCTGTCAACATAGATCTCCTTTCAACTCTAAGCCATATGAAGATGTTTTCGTATCAGATCCACCTTCTTGGAGGTGTCTCTAACCAAATCTGGACCCGTAGAGGGTCTTTTTCCCACCTCTATCCAACATATCAGAGAACGGCAAGGCCTCCCATATAGTGCCTCATAGGGTGCCATCTGAATGCTCGCCTAATAACTATTATTGTAGGCGAATTCCATAAAGGGTAAATGCTCTTCCTAACTACCCTTGAGATCTAGGACACATGCCTGTAGCATGTCCTATAATATCTGGATAGTCCTCTTTGACTGACCATTCATCTAAGGATGAAAAGCTATGCTTATCATCAACCGTGTCCCCATGGTCTGCTAAAAGCTCTCCCAAAAATGAGCCATAAACCTGGGATCCCAATCCGATACAATAGATATGGGCATCCTATGCAACCGTACAATCTCCCATATATACAATATCCAAAATTTCTCTAGTTTGAAGGTCATCCGCACTGCCAATAAATGCGTCAACTTTGAAAGCTGGTGCACTATCACCCATATCGCGTCATGTCCTGATGATATCCATCGCAAGTGGGTCACAAAATTTATCGTAATTGGCAGGCTATTATCAGAGATTCATCAAGGACTTATCTCGATTAGTGGCACCTATGATGAGATTGACCCGGAGTGGAATGATTCATGTGAGAAGGCATTCTAGGAGTTAAAAAGGAGACTTACTTCAGCTCTAATTTTGATAGTCCCAAAGAGGGGACAAATGTACATTATTTACTGTGATGCGTCAAAAGACGGACTTGGTTGTATTTTGATGCAATCCAGGAGGGTGGTGGCTTATGGTTCTTGACAATTAAAGAACCACAAGTAGAATTACCCTACACACGACATGGAGTTGGTGGCCATTGTCTTTACCTTAAAGGCTTGGCGCCACTATCTATATAGTGAGTAGTTTGAGGTATTTTCGGGCCACAAGAGTCTGAAGTATATCTTCACTCAGCGAGACCTCAACATAAGGCAGCGTAGGTGGATGGAGTACCTGGAGGACTATGACTTCACTTTGCATTACTATCCTGGTAAGACAAATGTGGTGGCTGTTGCACTTAGCCAGAAGTAAAGGGGAGTTGTGGCTAGTGTGGTTTTTCGTGAATGGCAGATGCTCAAGACTGTGAGATAGTTTGGGCTACACTGTAGGGATCAAGCTCAGGGTGTTTTGGGGAGTTTAGTGGCAACGCCTTTCCTACTGAGTATAGTGATTGAGTCATAGGGGTAGGACCCAAATTTATCATCCATCAGGGACCGAGTGCAGGTGGGTACTAGTGACAAGGGTTGAGCCATTCACTCAGATGGTAATCTTCGGTATAGGGGAATGGTTGTGGTTCCCCAGTTTGCGAATCAAAGAAAGGAGATCCTTAGGGTGTTCCATTGCTCCCAATTTGTTGTGTGTCCACGTGGCACGAAGATGTACCATGACCTTCACACTAGAGGAATTATGTCAATTATACATACGGGAGATTATCCGGTTGCATGGGGTGCCCGTATCTATTGTACCAGATCGATATCCCAAGTTTATGACTCATTTTTGGGAGAGTTTTCAACGGGCCCTGGGGAAATAGTTGATGATGAGCACAACCTTTCATTCCCAGATGGTCAGTCGAAAAGGCCATCCAGAAATTAGAGGACATGCTTCGAGTATGCGTCCTAGATCTCAATGGTAGCTGACAAGAGCATTTACCCTTAGTGGAGTTCGCCTACAATAATAGTTATCAGGCGAGCATTTAGATGACACCCTATGAGGCACTTTATGGGAGGCCTTATCGTTCTCTGATTTGTTGGACAGAGGTAGGAGAGAGACCCTCTATGGGTCTAGATTTGGTTAGAGACACCTTAGGGAAGGTGGACTTGATACAAAAATGTCTTCTTATGACTTAGAGCCGACAAAATAGCTATGCCGACAGACAACGGCGACCTCTAGAGTTTGAGGTGGGAGATGACGTCTTCTTGAAGGTGATGCATAAGAGAGGAGTGGTCAGGTTTGTAAAGCAGGGAAAGCTGTCATCGAGGTTTATCGGGTGTTCACGCGGTGTTCAATGTCTCTATGCTCCGGAAGTATACTCTAGATTCGACACATGTAATGGATTGGGGTGAGTTGATTGTTAATGTTGATGGGACCTTCGAGGAGGGACCAGTGCGTATCATGGATAGCTGGGAGTAGGTTTGGAGAGGCAAGATTGTGAGGCTAGTAAAGATGTTGTGGCAGCACCGAGGCGTAGAGGAGGCGACATGAGAGCATGAAGACACTATACGTACCAATTATTTGTTCCTTTTCAAGGATGGGGTACAATTCTATAATTTCAAGTATAATGTTATTGTGGCATATGCATTCGGTTAAGTGTGTATGTGTTTGTGAATTTTGGGGACGAAATTCTTTTATGGGGGGAAGAATGTAAAACTTGAGTAAATTTAAACTTTTTACAGTAAGGGCAAAACGGTAAATTTTTTACTATGATAGGGGTTACAAACCTGTATTTTTCTAGATATTGGATGATGAAACGGACCTTACCGTTGGATTCATCTTACAAAATCTAGCTCCTCCGTCAATTTTCGTCTAAGATAGTCAAATTTTTTACGTTTTATGAGACGGTCCAGTCTCGGGTGACTCCAAAAAAATGATATTTAAAAAAATTTTAAAAATTTGAAAAATAATTTAAGTCAATTTAAAATAAAAATATTTTGAACTTGAACTAGGACAAAATTTAATCGTTTTGGGGTGAAAACGGACCCGTGAAAAATAGGATCGTGTGGCGCCTTGTGGGCCAAGCAAATTAGAGGGTACAAATAGGGGAAAAATCTGATTTTCTCCCCCACATTTCTCAGTCGTTAACTGATAGAGATAGAGAGAGAAGAAGAAGAAGAAGAGGGAGAAACAAGGGTTTCTCAAGCTTTTTCCCTTGCAAATCTAGGGCCAAGCTTTGCTCAAATCAAACCAAGCCATGAAGAAAAGTTGTTCCTCTCGTCGAGGGCTATGCCTATGTACCAAAAATGAAGGCTTTCACCGAAGGTCGAAAAGACAAGATTTTGGGGGAGCTTAGATTAGAGGTCGGGCTAAGTTCTTGGAGCTTCCTAACGGGATTTTACACTCCAAGAGATAGGGTTCCTTCCTACTAGGGTTTATTTTACAACCTAGGGTGTTAAATTGAAATGGGTACGTTGATAGAGATATATATCACTTGCCTATGTTTGTGAAATTGATAAAAGGAGTATGAAGATGTGTATAGAAATGATTTAAAATAAATTCCTAGCATGAAATTGGTATGTGGTAATTACTTGTGTGATTACATGGAATTTGGTATTATGTGGGCATGCTATGTGTTTACATTATGCCTTGTGAATGAAGTGTGTTATTGACACATATTATATAATAACATGCTTGGGATATATTGTTGGATATAAAATGTTGGTGTATGTTTATTGACACATTGACATTGTGATGAAATTGGTAATTATATGCTTTTGGATAAGAATTGCAATGGAATATGTATAAATGTGGTAAAATTTGCTCATATGACATTCATTACATATGGAGCATGACATCGATATAGCAATGGTGCATTACATTGCATTTGAACGAAGTCATCGCATCCATGGGTATGAGACAAGGGTGTGGGTACGGGCGTGTGCATGGTTTGATCAAGCACCATACTTGGTGGTTGACCGGTGGGATCAGGAAAGTTGGATTGAAAATCCGACTGAGTCGCACGGTTGCATGAAAATTGGGTCGAAGGTTAACAAGAAGGGCTAGAGAATCCCTCGGGTGAGAGCCCCATGATCGGATACGCACTTCGTTGGTATATGAGCCCATAAAGTGTGTCGGTGTACGTGAAACCGTTGGTGGAAGTCCATATATTCCGTGTCGATTGGGTGCCATTGGTGTTAAGTCCATAAATACCCACCCCAAGAAAGACCCAGAGATTTCTTTAAAATAGTCATTGGGTGTGTAATGCCAATAGAGGGGGCTTGGAAAGCCCGATTTTATACTCATGGCATTGCATGGGGGGTAAAAGAGTCACTGAGGGCTCTAGTTAAAGGGCATGAGTGAGTCTCATCTCATTTCATGGCATGACATGCTAAAATTCTAACATTGAATAGTATGTTCTTGTTTGGGATGTTCTTGCTTGTTAAATGTTGCCTGTGTAGGAAATACTCTACTGAGCGTGGTTCACCCTATATGGAAAAATATTTCAGGTGCGGGTGGTACATTGGCGGAAGGCTCTAACTCGGGGCCTCAAGGATGAAGAAATTTGGAATGTGGCTTTATGTTGAGTTTTTTGTAAAATTTTTGTAAACGATTATGAAAATTTAGTTTGGCATGAAAATTCATGTAAATTGATGTAATCAAAATTTTATGGACCTTGTGTTATATGAAAATTGTCATTACACATGTGTTGGATAAAAAAGGGATAGGTTGGAATGAGTTGGAAATGAATAACAGGTGAAACAGGCAAAAGTCAGCAAAGCATACCGGTAGGGCGTACCGGCATGATAGGGTCCAGTGGGCAACTCATACCGGTAGGGCATACTGGTACAACTTTATCTAGTAGGCAAACCCTATCGGTAGAAATTTTCTAGTAGGCAAACCCTACAAGTATACCATACTGGTAGAAATTTTTCAGTAAGCTCACTCTACCGGAATGCCATACCAATAGGACTTCCAAAAATTTGAAATTTTAAAACTGTTTTGCCATGCTTTTGGGCCATGTGTCCTTCCTTCCAAATGTTGCAAATGGGTATTAAATGAGTATGAAATGTAGTACATTGGACTATGATTTAATTAAATGATAAGAAGTACACTGGTTACACGTGTGGGTTATAATTCTGGTTAAGGGGATGCTATTGACGTGATGTCGAGTTGTTCGACAATCACAGGTACTTCCGCAGATTGATGGGTGGTCAACAGTTGAAAAAGGACCCTCAGTTTTAGGGGCATCACAACAGGTCTTTCCATGAGTTATAAAACCTTTTTTTTTTTTCAAGTTTTGGTTCAATTTTATGATGGGTAGAGTTTGATTCTTTTATGATGGGTAGAGTTTGATTCAAAGGTCTCACCTATGTGGATCTTAAGAGGGCCATGAGGTGAGTGATTATGCTGTAAAAACAAGACTAAATATGTATTGGGGAGTGAGTTACAATAGTGAGAAGAGGGATGGTTGAAACAGAACTTTGGCATCTAGGATTGTTGGAGGTTGAAGATGAAGTGGACCAAGAGAACCATTGGACCACTTTCGGATCATACGAAGCATTTCAAAATCATTTTTAAATTATGTCTTGCATTATTTTTGAATGTTAGCATGTTTTAAAATTATGTGATTGGATATTTCACATCGGACTTGGAATTACAGATTCGAATTATGGTTTTGACTATGACAATGCACAGTGGTCTAGAAGTTTGATTTGACTGTATGAAATTGTAAACCCCCCCCCCATGTTTATATTAATACAATGATATAATTCTTTAGTAATTCTAATATATGTAATGACGTAATAATGAACCACATAGATTATAACAGTAGAAATAACTATTGGGAGGCAAATTGATTGTGAAGTTTAAGTTGCGAAGGTATTTAAGTTTGGAAGAGGTTGTTAGGTAAGTTCAAAACATTTTTAGGTTAAAATAAGATTTCCATTGAATCCGGAAGGTCGAGAAACCTTGGTAAAAGTAATATGGGGTATATTAGAAGTGAGGAAGTATTTCGGAGTTAAAGCACACTTTAGAGAGAATTTGGGTAAAAATGATTTTGGACACTGTCTAGTGTTTGGATCATAACATTTTATTCGGAGGTCCATTTGATCTGAAATTTTGATAGTGGATAGTAGACTTCTAGGGCTACAAAAGTGTATTTCACAAAACCTTTCCAATTAGACCTCTAAATAGGCCAAAACGGCACTGGAAGTTGGAGCAAAAAATCTGTCAATCAAACTGTACCGGTACGCAGTATTGGTACGCCCAACTCCATAGGCTAAATAGTACCGGTACTGCATACTGGTACGCTTTATTTAAAGCTTGCCAAACAGTAAAAAAATCAGGATTTTTATATTTTAAAACACCATTCTAAGCCCCATTTGTCCCATTCTATCATTCCACTCCCACCCCACACCTCTTAGAACCCTAGGAGAAGATAAAAAGAGAAAGAAAAGGGAGGAAGAAGGTCTTCAAAGCTTGGGATTTTGATTTGAAATTCTTGATTACAAGGTAGGGGGTTTTCTTCCATTCTTGTCCATTGATGCTAGGGCTAATATATATGTATTCTTTGACTCTAAATCTTATATATTTGCTATAGAATCATCTTTTCTTAGTCTTCTTGCGATTATTACCATGTTTTACACAAGTTAGGGTTGAATACCAATGAAATCTCATTTTCTTGATATAAAACCCTAGTTTTCAAAAGAGATGGACTTTCTTTTTGATTCTTCCTTTGTTATTGACTTAGAAAACTTTAATTCTTTGAGTTAAGTACTAAAATTATATTGATGATGATTTCTTGCATTTTCTTCACGTGCTCTATTGAAATACTACATGTGAAATTTATGGAATTGTGTGTTATTTGAGAAAATTGTTGGTATTGTATCTCTTGTGTGGTTGTTGGATAAACATGGGCTACTATTAATCGGGTATCTTGGAGTGTGTAGACACCTTCTTACTCCGTGTGGGTTAGAACTTTTCCTACCACTCATAATGGGGTTAGTGCCTTGCGAGGACCAAACCATTATCACTTACGAGTTATCATGGAGAAAGGGTTAGTATACTACTCTTTGTTTGGATACGTCACTGTCATGGTGTTGGCATACGCCCTTCCTAAAGGTTGGATATCCATGCGAGGATTGCTGTGGATTGTACATGGGCCATGATATTTTTGATGGTATCCATGCGAGGTCTTACTTCATACCAGAGATACGAATATAGTGGTGGGTTATTGTTCATTGTACAAGAAATAGTTTCTATAAGAATTTTGGGATGTATGGGATTCTGCAAGAACTTGGAAGAAACGGTTTATGATGTAATGAATTATTAGTTTTATATTGGTTTTATTTATGTATTAAATTATTACTGTTGCTTAACCTTGAGATCTGTTTAAATGTCCCGATTTTCTTTCGAAATTCATATATGGTATTTGTGAAAGGTGACCAACCATTTTTATATGTTTTTCTAAACCTTGTTTGAGTTTGGGAGGAATGTTGCTATAGAGCTTTGTGCTCACCCCCCTACAAACTACATTTTTCTGATTATGTACTGGAGGAGGATTTGGGAATTGAGGAACCGACAAATTTGGAAGCTCCACTAGACGAGTTCGTGGATCCCGAGGTGGACGTCTAGAGTTATAGTTTATTTTTGTGCTAGGCTAGGGAAATTATTTACGATTATGTATAGTCTAGTATTGTGTTTATTCCGCTACTAAGTTTAAATGTAATTCTTTTGGGATGTAATTGTCATAGCTTGGCATATTCTTTTGGATATAGTGGCCATGGTTGGCCTATTCTTTTGGGATGATATTGTAAATGATATATTTGATGAATGAAATTTCTTTATGGATGAATTATTTAGTTGCTCTCATGATGTGAATGGTTTTTAGTTTGTAATGTTGTCTAGGGTGGGTTTTGGGGCGTTACAGAAATGAAATATCGGAATCTTTTTAAACTAAGCATAAGTGTACATAGGTTGGTGGCAAAGGGGTTTACATTCCATTGTAAGGTCGTGGAGGCTACTCATTGAGTTCATAAATGCCTGGGTTGCCCAGTTGGTCTTTGGACTTGGGTGCTGAACTTTGACTAGGAACGTATTTTTCTTAGGCTGCAAGTCCCTCAAAAGGTTAGATTGGATGTTCGCATGGACCTTCAGTGGTCTATTAGGATGAATGCCCACCAGTGTAGCATTGTTCAAGATGTATCTAAACTTTCTTGTACCATTTTTGTTTTTATTTAAATTACTCTGTTTACTTGAAATGACATTTTTATCAATATGTGTATATGAAATGCTCGTTTCGCTTTTGTCCAATCATGCTAAAATATGCTATTTTCAAACTTATTTGCTTTGAAAATTGAGTTACGCTGCTGAGCTATTGATGCTCACCCTAAGTTACTTTCCCCTTTTTGGATATGTAAAGGCGGGAAGATAAGTGGACTGCCAGGGAACCTATATAGTTTAGGGAATGTAACTGAAGAATGTGACTTAAATATATATTTTTTTTTTCAAATTTTTTTTTGGGAGGGGGAGGGGAAGTGTGCTTGAACCCTTAACCTCAAGAAGACAAAGCTTTCCAAAGTTAAGGAGTACCATTGGTCCAAAGACCCATTGGTAGCATTCCTCCTTGATGTTCGCACCGACTTAAATAAAAGTTAAGTTTTATATGTATGACGTTCGTACCTAACTTGTAATATTTAATTGATTGAGTAGGTTATGTATGTTATGTTTATGTTTATGTTTATACAAATTTTTGTAGTTTTTATGTTGTAGGTTTTTCTTTTATGTTATTATCGTGTTCCATCGATCGAAGTACCACCTGTCGCATGCTCGAGTTGAGAGAGGGTGTGATGGAGTTGGTATCAGAGCATGGTTTATGTCTTACACGGTGTAATGTGATATTAACTTTAAAATGATTATGTACTAACTGATAATTTTATAGGAAGATGGCTAGATGGGATGCCATGTATATGGACATCAAGGATTTCGCTTGTGAGAATATAGTTAAGGCATATGAATATGTGGTAACCTCAGGATTTATCTACATATTGAGGAAAAATGTAGAAGAAATAATTGGTACGTAGTTGTTTCTGTCACTTGATGATCAAAAGGGCATGGTACATGATGGACTATCCTCCCTAATAAGGTTTGGAAATAAAGCACTGAGCATTGAAATGAATGAAAAGTATTACTAGATATTATTGGACAAATTAGTTTAGCAACAGATGGAAATATGGCGTCCCATTTGGGCTAGAAGGGTTAGGCAGTGTAATACTGAGGGGGATAGGACTCCGACAACAAATTCATGGGAAGATGGGGGAGTTAGTGGTGAGGGTATGTATGTGGAGGACTTAATGTTGTTTCCAAATGCAGAAGAGGAGGACTGATTGTGTGGGTTTTTTTTAAAAAAAAGACTAATCATTGTTTATGATGTATAGTGTGTGTGGGTGAAGTAATTGGATGTGTTGTACTGGTGTAAGAAAATAATAACACTAATTGTAATGGTTGGAAGTTAGTTTGTTTTGAGAAATGTGGGAAGTTCACTTGTTGTATCATCCTAGTACCTTTTGAATATGGATGTGAAATAATAATATGTTACTTTATTAGATGTTGACATGTGGTTACATTCGAAGTATTTGATCCTTTGTTTATATTTACTGATTATTGATGCTTACATTGGTGATTGCCAGTAGAACTTAAAAAAATTGTATTTTGGGATAAAATGCATGATTTTCATGGCGTTTGATTAACCCTAATTAGTGTTTAAATGAGTTAGGTTAAATAGATTAATTATGTTAGTTAAATGATATAAAATAGTCAAAAGGAAATGAAATTAGGGTTAGTGTGTAAATTAGGGTTAATGCGTTAATTATCTTATTTTTAAGGGTTTTGTGCGCAAACACTACAAAGTAAAGAGAAGCAAACTGCCAAAGCTTAAATCAATAGGGGAGCCAAGTGTAATAACATCAAAGTAAGGAGGAAGCATGCAAAGCAAAAAACCAGTGGATCCTCACCGTCCGGACGGTGGTGGTGGCATCCAGATGGTAGCTAAAACTACCTTAACTCTCTTCCTTCCTCCTATTGGTCAGCTTATGCAGCAGCTTCACTTGATTGGACCATCCAACTTCTACTGCCTCAGCCAAGCCTCCCAACTTCTATTAATAGCAGGTTGATTTGTGCATAAAGTTAACAATTTTTACTATGCCCTTTTGGACTAATTGTGTTTTGACGGAGTTTAAGTAATGACATTTCAGGTCCTAAAGTGAACAAAGGCTCAGGAACAATAAAAATCACACTTGAATGTAACACCGGCACAAAAGAGAACAAAAATGCAGAAAGTTGGAACAAAGCAAGAGCGTTCGAACATCAACCCATGTTCAAACGTCATCTAAAACCCTGCCAAGACCAGCTGCTGAGAAATGGCATGTTGCAGTGAATAAAAAGTAAAGGAAGAAGAACCAAAAGTACTTGAGTACAACGTTCGAACGTCACTCCACGTTCTAACGTTGTCTTGAGTGATTAAGGAGTTGCTGAGTGTACACTCAAGGCTGTTCAAGGTGTATGGATGTGTCCAAGTTAGTGACCATAGGCCAGAACGCCCTCAAAGCAAAGACACAAACAACGTTCAAATGTAATATTACGTTCAAACGTCCCCTTGCGGACTGCCTGCAGAATATTTGATTCCCATGGGCGATAAACACTATTCACTCATCCTCACTTATCTCCTACCTCCTCCTCCCCTTCATTGCCTATAAATACTCCCTTGTTGGGAGGTTAAAGGGCATTCTTCCTCTTGTAGAGAAAGGAGGGAGCAATCTTTATTCATTAAAAGTAAGAGTGTTTTAGTAATCTAGTTCTTGAACATTTCATGTTTATGCTTTCATTTTTCATTTATATCAACCATGATGGAGGCTTAGACTCCCCTTGTAGTTGAAGTCTTTCATTTACTTATGTTAAGTGTTAACATTCATGTTGTGACAACCATGATATAGGCTTAGACTCCCCTTGTTGCAAAATCCGGGTAGATTTAAACTTTTATGAATAAAGGGTAAAATGGTAAATTGTCACCATGATTCGGGTTGTAAATCTGAAATTTTTTGTAACTCGGATGACAAAACGGACCTCACCGTTGGATTCGTCTCGCGAAATCGAGTTACCACGTCAATTTTCGTCGAATTCTGAGATAGTCAAATTTTTCACGTTTTACGGAGCGATCGGGCTTCGGGTGACCCTGTACACGAATTTTTTTATAAAATTTTAAATTTTGGGCAATAAAATAAGATAAATTGAAATAAAAATATTTTAGATTTAAACCGGGGCTAGATTTAATTGTTCGGGACAAAAACGGACCCGGAATTAAAAATGGACATGTGGCCAATTGTGGGCCAAGTGTTCTAAAGTATAAATAGGGGGAAAAATCAGATTTTTCCCCCATTGTTCAGCATCCTCTTCAGCCGATAGAAAAGAGAGGGAAAGGAGAGGGAAAGCTTCAACTTCTCTCTATGATCTACATAATTCTAGTGCTCAAATCCGCTTGGACCAAGAACAAAGATCGTTCTCCTCGTCAAGGGCTACGTCTACGTACCAAAAGGAAGTGATTTCACCGAATAATCAAAGGAAGAATTTTTGGAGATCAAAGCTTTTGGGTTGGTTTTGGTGTTTTAGGGGTTTTCTACACTCCTAAGAGGTAGGGGTTATTCCTACTTTGGATTATTCTTACCTTAGGTGTTGCTAGACTAAGGGTGAAAATTATGTATATGCATATGTATTGTTATACATATATGTCTATGGGTATGAAAGTGAAAAAAATTAGCATAGGAATAGCTTAGGCTAGCTTCTAGCTTGAATTTGGTATATGGAGGTTCCATGTGATTATTTTGTAACTTGGTGAAAACTTAAGGCATGCTATGTGTTTTATAAACTATGCCTTGGAATGTGTTATGTGAATACATGACTTGAATGACTATAAGATGTTTGATAAAATGCCCTAGTGAAATTGAGGGTGTTACTTGCATGATGCTATGTTATAACATGCTTGGGTGATTGTGAAATCATATGCTTAGGATATGGTTTTTGGATGAAGAGTGTTATTGACATATGCATGAAATGATATATTGAGCATAATGAGATATGGTAGTTATATACTTATGATACAATTGCATTGATGTATGAAAATGTTTATATGTTTGTCATAAGCATATTGAGCATTATTTTGTGTGCAATGGAACATCACATTGCATTTGCACGGAAGTGTCTCATTACATGAGTGAGTGCATGTTTGACGTCAATACCACACTTGGTGATTGACGGAAGGCTTGGGAGAGTTGGGTCGAGGACTTAGCTAAGCCGCTTGGTTGCATGATGAATTGGGTTGGGGTAGCAAGAAGAGGCATGACGACCTCTCGGGTGCAAGACCCGGTGATTGGGCTACGCACTCCCTTGGCTCGGCCCATAAAGTGTGTGGGTGTATTCGGAACCCTCGGTTGAAGTCCGTAAATTTCGTGTGGGTTGGAGGCCCTTGGTGTAAGTCCATGAACATCCACCCCTATACAAGACCCTAGAGTGATTAACGCCATTGTGTGTAACATAAATGGTGGTTTCGACTAAATTGACACTTGCATGTGTTGGGGAGCCGGAGAGAGCTCGGAATAAAGTTGCATGGGTGAGTGTCACTTCATTCCATGGCATAGCATTGTTGCATTCCATCATAGGATGCATAAGTGTGAGAAATGCTTGGTTGTGTGTTTGTGTGATGATTACATGAGCATGTGCATCTAGGGGAAGAGTAACCTCTATAGGTTTATCTCTATTTTGCGTTGTGCTCACCCTATACGGGAAACAATTTCAGGTACGGGACACGTTCCGGTGGATGGCTCTCATTCGGGGGCTCTTGGTTGAAGAAAAGCCGGGTTGTGGCTTTTGAATTTAGTTTTTGTAAAACTTTTGGTTAATTTCCATTTTGGCATGTAAAAGTATGGAAATAGTTGTATTAGAACTTGTATTGACTATATTTGGTATCAAATAGATGTTGTATAAGTTTTGGATAACCTTGGATTGGTTTGGATTGGTTTTGGAATGGATTGATTTGGGGTTGAAATCATACACAGTTTACACAGAAATTTCAGACACTGCTTAGTGTTTGAGCCATAACTTTTTATTGTGACGTCCAAATGATCTGAAATTTTTACAGTAGGTAGTAGACACCTAGGGCTACAAAAGTGTTTTTATGAAATTTTCTCAATTCCACTTCTAAACAGGTCAAAACCGCACTGGAAGTTGCAGCAGAACAGAAACTGCATTTTCTGTTCGAACGTAAAGTGACGTTCGAATGGTGCGAGTTTTGAACAGCAAAACCAGCAGAGAACCAAATGTACTGGGAGCTACCTATTTTTCAAAACCAAGGGACGTTCGAATGTGAATAGTGTTGTTCGAACGGTGACTCTAAAACCGAAATTTTTCAAACTATGCACTAAGCTTCCAGGCTTGGATTTCTTTGATTTAAAGAACACCAATGGACTTGGATTTCTCTAGTTCCAAGGATACAAATGGACACTAATTGAGGTATATTGAGGCTTATTAGACCTTGGTGGATTTAAATGATAACTATTACATATATGCACTAATGTTAAAGTAACCTTGCATGTTTTGCTATAAATATGGATAATTGGACCCGGTGTGGTCAATGTTTACTTATAAATGGACCCGGTGCGGTCATTGTTTATATTGGGCCTCAGATGGGTCATGTGAGTTATGTTGCACAGGTTGGGTATTGGGTAGAGTTCCCTGTACAAAGGAGACTCTGCCCAAATTTTGTTAAGTTATGGACCTCGGTAAATGGGACATAACGGTGTGATATCGAGTCACTCGGTATTTACGGGTATTCCGCGGGTTGATGGGTAATCAACGGACCCCCGGATTTTGGGGTGTCACAGCTTGGTATCAGAGCCTAGGTATGCGAATTACCTAGGGCTTGGTTGGGCATGGGTCTAGACCATTACATTCCATATGCATTTCATGTTAAGTTCTCTACTTACTATATGCTATGTGCTACTTGTTATGTGAATTATATGCATGGTAGAATGTATATGGAAAGGAGAAACACTAGGGTTAGAAAACTCAAGATTATGTTTTAATGTGTAAATGTTTACTAGTAGGTGGCACACGCACTACTAGTAAAACAAGGAGGAAAAATCGTCAAGTTTAAATACTTGATGCCTAACTTGGGATATTAAGTAACTGATCTATTGCTATCTTATGTGTGTGTAGATGGAAAATAGAGGAAGAGGAAGAGGACGTGGCCGAGGCCGAGGCGGTGGCCGAAACAACAACCAACCACTTCCGGCCTTTGATCACCAAGCCTTTGTAGAGGCTATTGGTGAGGCAGCGGCGACGATTGCACAGGCTAGTGCTACAGCCGCTACCATTGCACAGACTGGTGCAAATATGGGACACGGAGGCTCGAGTAACCTCCAGAGGTTCAAAGCCCATAATCCTCCGGTCTTTTTGGGAGGGGCGGATCCAATGGTAGCCGATCGTTGGATTCGACAAGTGGAGAAGATCTTGAGTGCTATGGAGATCACTTCCGATGCCACCAAGATAACTTTGGCAACTTTTCAGCTGGAGGGAGAGTCCCAGCTATGGTGGGATTGGGTCAAGACCTCAAAGAACTTGGAGATAATGACTTGGGTAGAGTTCAAGGAACTCTTTATGGGAAAGTATTTCCCGGCGACCGCTCGACACGCTAAGGCCAAGGAGTTCCTAGAATTGAAGCAGGGGACTATGAGTGTGCTAGAATACGTGGCCAAATTCACTGAGTTGGCCCGTTTTGCTGATGATTATGTGGCCTCAGACAGGGCCAAAGTACAGAAGTTTGAGGATGGACTGAAGTTGTCTATTCGAGGCAAGATTGTGGGACTTCTCCTGCAAGACCTTGATTTGATGGTCAAGACTGCAATGACTATCGAGAGAGAGGTGGAGGACGCGCGCAACATCCGGGAAGCGGGTGTTAAGGACAAAAGGAAGGAGGGTCAATCATCTTCTTCAGGTGCAGGAAAGAGGCAAAGGACTTCTATTCCACAAGGGTCTCAGGGGCAGAGCCGCGGCTATCAAGGCCAAGGCCAGGGCCGATTCTCTCAAGGTGGGGGAAACTTCAGGACCACCTTCCAGACGGGTCAGAAGACTTGCTATTTTTGTCACCAGCCGAGTCACATCAGAAAGGAGTGTCCTCAACGGCAGGAATCCAGAGCTATGGGACATCCCAATCCCAGCCTTCTGTGGGCCAGTCGCAGATACAGAGTGTTCCTCCTTACCCCACTATGGGTCAAAGGAGTCAGTACCAATCTCAGGGTGCTGCACAAGTGCCTACTACTTCACGAGCAGGGACTTCACAAACAGGCCAGATAGGCCAGGGCATGGGTCGAGGTCGAGGCTCACAAGCCGGGACATCGGGAACCCAAGGGCGTGTTTATGCCATGGTGCCACAGACTGAGTCGACAGATCCGTCGGTAATACAGGGTACATTTCTACTCTCTCGCTTATGGGCAAGGGTATTATTTGACTCTGGTGCATCTCATTCTTTTATTGCTGCATCTTGTGTGAAAGATTTGGGCTTAGAGGTTGAGACCTTAGAGGAACCGGTACATGTGAGTTCTCCCCTAGGAGCTAGGGTGAGAGTTGATCAGATATGTCGGGACTGTGAATTAGAGATCTCGGGGATTCTACTCACTGTAGACCTTAGGGTCATGGACATGTCGGAGTTTGATGTGATCCTCGGGATGGATTGGTTGGCAGCACATCGGGTTGTCATTGATTGTGATAGGAAGAGGGTCACGGCGTATACGCCTGATGGTATTTGTTTCAAGTTCCAAGGGGAAAAGCACGATGCTTTACCCCAAGCCGTGTATGACTCACGATGGCACGGACAGTTGATGGGATGGCTTGCGAGCCTTACTTTGGAGGATGAGGTGAGACAGGAGTTGGGTCTACCTCGGGTGGTATGTGAGTACGAGGATGTATTTCCGGATGAACTACCGGGATTACCTCCCCATCGGGATATGGACTTCAGTATCGAATTACATTCGGGTACATCGCCTATCTCCATGACTCCGCATAGGATGGCGCCTGCCGAGTTGCAAGAACTCAAGGTCCAATTGCAGGAATTGTTGGACAAGGGGTTCATTAGACCGAGTACCTCACCTTGGGGCGCTCCGGTGTTATTTGCAAAGAAGAAGGACAAGACCCTTCGATTGTGTGTAGATTATCGGCAGTTAAATCGGGTTACTATCAAGAATAGGTACCCTTTGCCGAGAATTGATGACTTGTTTGATCAGCTGAGAGGGGCAAGGGTATACTCCAAGATAGATCTTCGCACCGGTTACCATCAGTTGAGGGTTAGGGAGGCAGATATCCCTAAGACGGCGTTCAGAACGCGATATGGGCATTTCGAGTTCACAGTGATGCCATTCGGATTGACGAATGCCCCGGCGGCATTTATGGATCTCATGCATAGGGTTTTTCAACCCTATTTGGATCAGTTTGTTGTGGTTTTTGTGGACGACATCCTGATCTACTCCAAGTCTGAGGAGGAGCATGAGGGTCACTTGAGGATTGTTCTCCAGACCTTGAGAGACCATCAGTTGTACGCTAAATTCAGCAAGTGTGAATTTTGGCTTACGGAGGTGAAATTTTTGGGACACGTGGTGTCGGCTTCGGGTGTATCTGTGGACCCGGAGAAGGTTGAGGCAGTTATGAATTGGGAGAGGCCGAAGTCAGTCTTCGAGATACGCAGTTTCTTGGGATTGGCAGGGTACTATCGGAGGTTCATTGAGGACTTCTCTCGACTAGCTGCTCCTATGACCAAGTTGACCCGAAAAGAGGTCAAGTTTGAGTGGAATGACGCTTGTGAGAAGGCATTCCAAGAGTTGAAGAGGAGGCTTACATCAGCTCCTATTCTGATAGTTCCGGAAAGGGGACAGAAGTATACGGTATACTGTGATGCCTCCAAGGACGGACTTGGATGCGTCTTGATGCAGTCCGGGAGAGTGGTAGCTTATGGTTCTCGGCAGTTAAAGAACCACGAGCAGAGTTACCCCACACATGATATGGAGTTGGCAGCCATTGTCTTTGCCTTGAAGGCTTGGCGCCATTATCTATACGGTGAGCAGTTCGAGGTATTTTCAGATCACAAAAGTTTGAAGTACATCTTTACACAGCGGGACCTCAACATGAGGCAACGCAGGTGGATGGAGTTTCTGGAGGATTATGACTTCACCTTGCATTACCATCCCGGTAAGGCAAATGTGGTGGCTGATGCACTCAGTCGGAAACCACGGGGAATCCTGGCTAGAGTGGCTTCCCGAGAGTGGCAGATGCTCGAGACTGTGGGACAGTTCGGGCTATGTTATATGGGTCAGGCTCAGGGTATTTTGGGGAGTTTGATAGCTACGCCTTCCCTACTGAGCAGGGTTATTGAGTCCCAGAGTCAGGACACAGAGCTATTGTCTATCCGGGACCGTGTACAGGCAGGTACAGGTGACGAGGGCTGGGCCATTCACTCGGATGGTAGTCTTCGGTATCGAGGAAGGGTTGCGGTTCCTCAGTTGGCGGATCTGAAAGAGGAGATCCTTAGGGAGTTTCATTGCTCCCGTTTTGCGGTTCATCCAGGGGGCACAAAGATGTATCATGATCTTCGTCGCCAGTATTATTGGAATGGGATGAAGCGGCAAGTTGGTAATTTTGTTAGTAGATGTCTCACGTGTCAGCAAGTGAAGGCTGAACACCAGAGACCAGCAGGGTTACTCCAGCCATTGGAGGTAGCTGAGTGGAAGTGGGAACATGTTACGATGGATTTTGTGACTCACTTGCCACGGACATCACGGGGACATGACGCGGTATGGGTGATAGTGGACCGGCTTACTAAGTCGGCACACTTTTGGCCGTACGGATGACCTTCACACTGGAGGAATTTTGTAGGTTATATATACGGGAGATTGTCCGGTTGCATGGGGTACCCGTATCTATAGTATCGGATCGGGATCCCAGGTTTACGGCTCATTTTTGGGAGAGTTTTCAACGAGCCATGGGGACACAACTGATGATGAGCACTGCTTTTCATCCCCAGACGGACGGTCAGTCTGAGAGAACCATTCAGACATTAGAAGACATGTTACGGGCATGTGTCCTAGATCTTAAGGGTAGCTGGGAAGATCATTTACCCTTGGTAGAGTTCGCCTATAACAATAGTTATCAGGCGAGTATACAGATGGCACCCTATGAGGCACTATATGGGAGGCCATGTCGATCTCCGATTTGTTGGACAGAAGTTGGAGAGAGACTTGTTACGGGTCCGGACTTGGTTAGAGACACCTCAGAGAAGGTGGGCTTGATACGGAAGCGTCTTCTCACGGCTCAGAGCCGGCAAAAGAGCTACGCTGACAGACGGCGACGACCTCTAGAGTTTGAGGTGGGAGATCATGTCTTCTTGAAGGTGATGCCTACGAGAGGAGTGGTCAGGTTCGGCAAGCGGGGAAAGCTGTCGCCAAGGTACATTGGGCCCTTCGAAGTACTCGAGAGGGTGGGTGCAGTTGCTTATCGGTTGGCGTTACCGCCAAATCTATCGGGTGTTCACGCGGTATTCCATGTCTCTATGCTCCGGAAGTATATCCCAGATCCGACTCATGTGGTAGATTGGGGCGAGCTTGTTGTTGATGTGGATGGGACCTTTGAGGAGGGACCGGTGCGCATCATGGATAGCAGGGAGCAGGTTTTGCGGGGCAAGACTGTAAGGCTAGTAAAGGTGCTGTGGCAGCACCGAGGAGTGGAGGAGGCGACATGGGAGCGTGAGGACACCATCCGTACCAATTACCCATTTTTGTTCGAGGATGGAGGTACATGTTTAAAATTTTAAGTATGAGGTTACTTATTGCATATGCATGTGTCTAAGTGTGCATGTGTGTGAGAATTTCGGGGACGAAATTCTTCTAAGGGGGGGAGAATGTAAAATCCGGTAGATTTAAACTTTTATGAATAAAGGGTAAAATGGTAAATTGTCACCATGATTCGGGTTGTAAATCTGAAATTTTTTGTAACTCGGATGACAAAACGGACCTCACCGTTGGATTCGTCTCGCGAAATCGAGTTACCACGTCAATTTTCGTCGAATTCTGAGATAGTCAAATTTTTCACGTTTTACGGAGCGATCGGGCTTCGGGTGACCCTGTACACGAATTTTTTTATAAAATTTTAAATTTTGGGCAATAAAATAAGATAAATTGAAATAAAAATATTTTAGATTTAAACCGGGGCGAGATTTAATTGTTCGGGACAAAAACGGACCCGGAATTAAAAATGGACATGTGGCCAATTGTGGGCCAAGTGTTCTAAAGTATAAATAGGGGGAAAAATCAGATTTTTCCCCCATTGTTCAGCATCCTCTTCAGCCGATAGAAAAGAGAGGGAAAGGAGAGGGAAAGCTTCAACTTCTCTCTATGATCTACATAATTCTAGTGCTCAAATCCGCTTGGACCAAGAACAAAGATCGTTCTCCTCGTCAAGGGCTACGTCTACGTACCAAAAGGAAGTGATTTCACCGAATAATCAAAGGAAGAATTTTTGGAGATCAAAGCTTTTGGGTTGGTTTTGGTGTTTTAGGGGTTTTCTACACTCCTAAGAGGTAGGGGTTATTCCTACTTTGGATTATTCTTACCTTAGGTGTTGCTAGACTAAGGGTGAAAATTATGTATATGCATATGTATTGTTATACATATATGTCTATGGGTATGAAAGTGAAAAAAATTAGCATAGGAATAGCTTAGGCTAGCTTCTAGCTTGAATTTGGTATATGGAGGTTCCATGTGATTATTTTGTAACTTGGTGAAAACTTAAGGCATGCTATGTGTTTTATAAACTATGCCTTGGAATGTGTTATGTGAATACATGACTTGAATGACTATAAGATGTTTGATAAAATGCCCTAGTGAAATTGAGTGTGTTACTTGCATGATGCTATGTTATAACATGCTTGGGTGATTGTGAAATCATATGCTTAGGATATGGTTTTTGGATGAAGAGTGTTATTGACATATGCATGAAATGATATATTGAGCATAATGAGATATGGTAGTTATATACTTATGATACAATTGCATTGATGTATGAAAATGTTTATATGTTTGTCATAAGCATATTGAGCATTATTTTGTGTGCAATGGAACATCACATTGCATTTGCACGGAAGTGTCTCATTACATGAGTGAGTGCATGTTTGACGTCAATACCACACTTGGTGATTGACGGAAGGCTTGGGAGAGTTGGGTCGAGGACTTAGCTAAGCCGCTTGGTTGCATGATGAATTGGGTTGGGGTAGCAAGAAGAGGCATGACGACCTCTCGGGTGCAAGACCCGGTGATTGGGCTACGCACTCCCTTGGCTCGGCCCATAAAGTGTGTGGGTGTATTCGGAACCCTCGGTCGAAGTCCGTAAATTTCGTGTGGGTTGGAGGCCCTTGGTGTAAGTCCATGAACATCCACCCCTATACAAGACCCTAGAGTGATTAACGCCATTGTGTGTAACATAAATGGTGGTTTCGACTAAATTGACACTTGCATGTGTTGGGGAGCCGGAGAGAGCTCGGAATAAAGTTGCATGGGTGAGTGTCACTTCATTCCATGGCATAGCATTGTTGCATTCCATCATAGGATGCATAAGTGTGAGAAATGCTTGGTTGTATGTTTGTGTGATGATTACATGAGCATGTGCATCTAGGGGAAGAGTAACCTCTATAGGTTTATCTCTATTGGGCGTTGTGCTCACCCTATACGGGAAACAATTTCAGGTACGGGACACGTTCCGGTGGATGGCTCTCATTCGGGGGCTCTTGGTTGAAGAAAAGCCGGGTTGTGGCTTTTGAATTTAGTTTTTGTAAAACTTTTGGTTAATTTCCATTTTGGCATGTAAAAGTATGGAAATAGTTGTATTAGAACTTGTATTGACTATATTTGGTATCAAATAGATGTTGTATAAGTTTTGGATAACCTTGGATTGGTTTGGATTGGTTTTGGAATGGATTGATTTGGGGTTGAAATCATACACAGTTTACACAGAAATTTCAGACACTGCTTAGTGTTTGAGCCATAACTTTTTATTGTGACGTCCAAATGATCTGAAATTTTTACAGTAGGTAGTAGACACCTAGGGCTACAAAAGTGTTTTTATGAAATTTTCTCAATTCCACTTCTAAACAGGTCAAAACCGCACTGGAAGTTGCAGCAGAACAGAAACTGCATTTTCTGTTCGAACGTAAAGTGACGTTCGAATGGTGCGAGTTTTGAACAGCAAAACCAGCAGAGAACCAAATGTACTGGGAGCTACCTATTTTTCAAAACCAAGGGACGTTCGAATGTGAATAGTGCTGTTCGAACGGTGACTCTAAAACCGAAATTTTTCAAACTATGCACTAAGCTTCCAGGCTTGGATTTCTTTGATTTAAAGAACACCAATGGACTTGGATTTCTCTAGTTCCAAGGATACAAATGGACACTAATTGAGGTATATTGAGCTTATTAGACCTTGGTGGATTTAAATGATAACTATTACATATATGCACTAATGTTAAAGTAACCTTGCATGTTTTGCTATAAATATGGATAATTGGACCCGGTGTGGTCAATGTTTACTTATAAATGGACCCGGTGCGGTCATTGTTTATATTGGGCCTCAGATGGGTCATGTGAGTTATGTTGCACAGGTTGGGTATTGGGTAGAGTTCCCTGTACAAAGAGACTCTGCCCAAATTTTGTTAAGTTATGGACCTCGGTAAATGGGACATAACGGTGTGATATCGAGTCACTCGGTATTTACGGGTATTCCGCGGGTTGATGGGTAATCAACGGACCCCCGGATTTTGGGGTGTCACACTTGTGTTGTACTTGCTTTATTTACAAAGTATTCCAATGAAGAAGTATTTTCATCTTTTGGTTGTGTGGAAACCCCTCCAAAAGCAACTAGCTTTCTCTACTTTTATTTTTCATGTATTTCACTTTCATATCTTGAGCATCCTTCTTTCTTAGAGGAGTGAAACTCTTCTACTTTTCTAGAGCTTTACCAAAGCCGTGAAGGGTGGAAAGTGATTTATTTATTCTTCATTGAAGAAAAGCTCTTTTGTTTAGCTTTCTTTACTAGTACGTCTTCACTTTAGAGGATGAGTAGCACTCACTTTTT
>CAUOFW020001557.1:0-84130 GCA_963454935.2 Ilex paraguariensis
ATGATTGGACAACCGGGGTCTTTGAAGGGGAGGAGTGTTAGTACTCAAAATTGAGCTCACTTGCTCGGTGAGGAATGCTTTCTTGTGGACATTCAGTTTTCTCTTCACCGTGCATAAGTCCTTCAAAATCTTAGCACATGATGGAATTTGCTTGATGTCGTCGAGGAGTGGAATGTTAATCTTCACCTGCTTAAACATTTCCAAAATATCAGCATAATTAGCCACCTTGACAGGTGGCTTCAAACGACTTGGGAAAGGGGCAGGCATGGGAGGAATAAACACACAATCATCAATTAATTTTTCTTTCTCAACAACCTCTATTTCTTTCTTTTCACGCACCTCACTCTTGTCGGCGTCACCCCATAAATCTTTTTCTTTTGGCAATGTGGTCTTGGGTAAGACCGTTGGCAAAATGGTTTTGTCAATTTCTTTGCCACTGCGGAGGGTGGTGACAGCTTTGAGTTGCTCGCAACTCTCTTTCGAAGGTTCCGATGACTCAACAAGGTGTTGACCCCTAGGGTTCTCTTATGGTTGAGCAGAGAACTTCCCATTTTCTTGTTGAGATGCCCCTATGGAGTTTGTCAACTTTGTGAGTTGGGCTCTTATATCATTGATGGTTGTGGCATTTTGGTTATTGATGACGGTTTGGCTTTGAATGAAGGAATGAACCATATCCTCCAAATTCCTTTTGTAAGGAGGTTGGTATGTGGATGGATTGGACGGTCCTTGAGAAAAATTTTGTGGAGGTGGATTTGGTGAAAAATTCTGTGGTGGTAGGTTTGACAAATACCCTTGTGGATTGGTCCGGGGGTATTGAGAGCTAGATGTTTGCCCTTGGCCATGGTATTGGTTTTGCTTGGGAGGCATGAGAGATGCATATGCACTTGAACCATGAGGAATGGAGTTTTCATTTCTCTAACTAAAATTTGGGTGATTACTCCAACCCGGATTATAAGTATTTGAATTGGGAGAAAATGATTGTCTCGTTTGGTTGAATGCATGGACTTGTTCATGGTACGCTTCTTTAAGGGTCGGAATATTTGGGCAATCCGATAGGGAATGCTCCATACATTCGCAAATTGAACAACCCTCCTCGGTTCGTGACACATTAGACACCTCGTGTCTCTTATTGACTTCAAGACTCTCAATTTTCCTTGACAATTTAGCAATTTTTGAAAACAAGTCTTCCCGGTCTCTTAAATCATAAATCCATCCCCCTTGAGTTTGGCCAGTCTTTTGAGGAGAAGACCTTGGTACATCGGTAGGATCTGTAATGTCCCATGAATGTGCATTTTGTGCCAATGTATCAAAGTAATCTAAGGCCTCATCAGGGTCTTTGTTCAAAAACTCCCCATTACACATCATGTCAATGAACTGTCGATGGCCCGGTGTGATTCCTTCATAAAAGAAACTCACCAATTACCATGGTTCAAAGCCATGATGTGGAAGGGATTGTAGCAATTCCTTGTACCTCTCCCAACATTGATAGAATAGTTCATTGGGCTTTTCTAAAAAGTTTTGAATTTGCTTTTTTAGGGCAGTGATTTTATGCACCGGAAAGAATTTGTTCAAAAACTCATAAATCATTTGGCTCCACGATGTGATGGTTCGAGGCCTTAAGGAAATAAGCCACGTTTTTGCCTTATCTTTCAGGGAAAAGGGAAATAATTTTATTCTAGCTATCTCTTCCATCCCATGATTGGGGAGGAAGGTTGCAACCATTTCCTCAAAATTCATTATGTGTGAATAGGGGCTCTGAGTTTCAAATCCGTTGAACGTGGGAATTAGTTGCAACATCCCTGGCTTAACTATGAAAAGATGAGCTTGGACCGGAAGGAGGATGCATGATGGTGTGGTGCTTCGTGTTGGTTGTAAAAAATCCCTCATTGACCTCACCGGCGGATCCATTTGAAAATTATTTCCCTCATTCACGGGAAGGGAAAAATTCATTCTCGGATTGGATATTTGGGGTTCTTGTGGTCCCCCACCCCTTTGGACATTTGGATTTGCTCCCCTTTGGACATTTGGATTTGCACCTATATTGTCAAAATTGTCACCCGCATCCTCGGGTTGTTCTTGGTCAATATTCATGGTAGGGGCCAAATTTTGTCTAACAAGTCGGTTTCGATCGTTCCGCCTCCACATAAAACAAAATATATACAAATAAAGTTATACACAAATAAATTATGTACACGGAACAACGTATCTCAGCCCATGATGAAGATCATGAGACTTACCTCCGTCGTCCGAAAATTACCTTCTTGGTTTGACACTTGCCTTCCCCGGCAACGGCGTCAAAAATGCTTGACAAATTTTCTTGTTGTTTCCTAACCTATAAACATCACCTTTTAGCATATATAGTATATGAATAAAGGGGAGTGTCACTCTCCTAGGGATGATGTCAAAAGAAAGGGCAACAGAATGGTGGATGAATGAGATTTCAAATGTGAGTATGTGTGAACAAAAGTGCTCCCTAAGCGCAAGGAGATTTTCGCGGATCGTGTTTTACTTGGTGGTATTTCAAGGACGTTTTCACGGGGAAGGAAGTAAACCGAAGGGAGGTGATTTTGGGAGAAAGAAAGTGTAAAAACTTTGATTGTTGTTGTTTGGTGAAGTTGTTTTGATGTTAGTAAAATGAGAAACAAATGTTGGCAAATCCAAGAGGTCACTCCAATAGGAATATCGTCTCAACTCGAAACCTTCCTCTAATAGAGCATGAATGAACGATTGATTCGTGGGAAGTTAGGGGTAGGATTAGTGAGTATCTAAGCATAAACCGTGACTAGGCCTACGGAATATCAAAGACTCACCAAGTTATCCACTATCAACCCAGTCAAACCGAACCATTGAAATGGTATACCCAAGTGGAGGTTCCTCTTGGTTTTGCCAACTAAGAGATTTAGCTATTCATGCTTAAAATAAAACAACAATATGATGAGAAGACATTATGAAAAAAAAAGACTAAAGCTAAGCATAAACGAATTGCATAAATTTAACTTCCGAATAACCACCTCTTACTAAAGATTGGATGAGAAACTACTCACTCTTCATGGCTTTGTTAAAACTAGAAAAGTGAGTGATGTTCATCCCTCCAAGTAGAGGAGTTACAAGGTAACACATTTTACACAAGGAGCCGATCTTCGACAAAGAATGAGTGAATCACATTCCACCCTTCTTGGCTTTGGTAAAGCTCTAAAAAGTGGAAGAGTTTCACACCTCTAAGGGAAGAAGGAAGCTCAAGCAATGAAACTAAAAGAAAGCAATAACACAATAAAAGAAAGCAATACTTAAAGTAAAAGAAAACAATAAATTAAAATGAAGCAATAAATTAAAATGAAGCAAGAATACAATAAAAGAAAGCAATACTTAAAGAAAGCTATAAGCAATAAGGAAACCAATAATACTTTTTGAGGGTTTTCCACTACCAAAAGATGAATGATTTATAAGTCCTAAGGGGTGGTATCTATAGGCAACAAGGGAGGGTGGAAGTCTTGTTAGGTGGCATTGAATCTTGTTAAGTGGACTTGAAGAGTTTTGTTTGGTGGCTTTGAATCCTGTTAGGTGGACTTGAAAATCTTGTTAAGTGGCTTTGAATCTTGTTAGGTGGACTTGAAAATCTTGTTAGGTGGCCTTGAATTCTTTGATCCCCCTTTGTTTTGAGCTTTGATAATTGGCACCCTAGTAGTTTGTAGCTTTAATGCAATTGGCTTCCCAGTAGTTTATAGATTTGACGCACAAAATCCTGAAAAGAACAATAATTAATGCATTATCCTTTATTCACACACTAATTATAATTTGATTTATTTTGACTAGTTTAACTTTACTCAACTAACAAAATTTACCTATTAAATTATGCCTTAATTAGGGTTAATCACAATCTCCTAGTAAAAAAAAATGGTTTTGACTGCTAGACCTTATGGGAGATTCAAAGCATGAGATTATCTGCTATTACGATTGTTGCCCAACTGTGGAGTTACCAAATGAAGAAAAGGAGTTTCGTAAGAACAGAAGGATGAAGGGATGAATCGGGGGGCACAAGATACCTATTTGCTTGAATTAAGAGCTCACTCATGCCCTCAATCTCCTTGACACCGCAAGGACTCGGAGCATGGAGGCAAATGATGAGCCTAAATCCAATTGGGTCAGGCCTAATTAATAAAGTAAGTCTAAATTAGCTCAAAAATAGGTCAAGCTCAGCTTATAGTTTCAGCATAGTCTAAAGTTCAAGTTGAACTTATCCTCCCAAAAAGTTAGTAACCTACTCATCACATCACCGCCTCAATTAAGACTTTACGCCTATAAATTGTAATCTCTCTCCATATGAGAGGGACATCTCTCTACACACCCTATATACGGCAATCTCTCTCTCATAGCTACTCTAAACTTACCATTGTTCTCTTTCTCTTGCACCTTCTACTTTATTAATAAAATTCTTCGGCCACCATTGCCGTCTTAAGAGTGGAGTAGGTCATCTTGACCGAAATACTATACATTTGTGTGTTGACTCAATGTTTGTCTCCTTTATTAATTGTTCTCTTGATTGTTTCGTTAATTTCTCTAAATCATTCACTCGACTGTTCATTGTACATAAATTCACGTCTTCAGAGTGGAGTAGATCACCTTGACCAAACCATTATACATCTGTGTGTTGACCTAATCTTTATCTCCTTTATTAATTACTCTCTTGATTGTTTCATTAATTTTTTTGAATCATACACTCGACTATGAATTATGCATAAATTTATTTTTTTACATCGTCAGTTGGTGACACTTCCCCGTCCGACGACTGGCCGTCGGCGACAACTCATCTGGCCTGCATGAAAAGGTCTCTTTTTCTAAAGTCAACTTCACACCTCAACACCAAACCCTGGACCCCACCCCACGCCACCCCCACCCGAACCCGTCCTCACCAACCACAACTTATCAGATTCTCCAATCATCAATTTCACTTTTCCCACTTTTACCCCTTAACAACCCAAAATCCCCATCTACTTCCCCTCACCAACCCCATCTTGTATTCGGAAGACCCCGTCCTTTTAATATTTTTTTACTCCTTTATTTTTAATTTTTTTTTATTTTAAGTCGGTTGGTTCTATTTACTTTTTTGGACCAACTTCACTTTAACCCCTCATAGTTTAATCTATTTACACAGTACCTCCTTAAAATTTGAAAATGACAAATGACTCCCCTATGGTTATCTAAATAAAATGCACTATTAGATTTTTCATTAATTTTAACGGTTCGTAGATATCACGCGCCTATTATAAAATTTGAAAAAAAAATTCCAAATAGACAAAAATACCCCTAACACTTGTGTCTCCTCTATCTCTCACTATCTTTGTATGTCCTCCTCTCTCTCAATCATCTCATCTTCAATGGTAACAATTGCGATCACCAACCTCTCTAAGATAACAAGTAATAACCACGACTACCACCCATCTCTTCCATCACTAATCAACCACCACCATCCACTTCCTCTTTCCACCAATTAACCACCGTCCACATCCTCTTCTCTTTTTGCAACATAAACAGTGAGCATTTCATTCTTGTATTGTTGTCATCAAGACTTCGATTTTCATTCACTGTACATTCATCTCTCCTCTAATTTTTAATTTGATTATGAATCGTTATCTTTATTTCAATTTTGATTTCTTGTTTTATTTTGATTTTGATTTTTTTCCATGTCAGTTTTTAATTTTGATTTCCAATTTGACTCTATTATCATGCTTCGATTTTTTATTCATGTTTCATGAGCTGTCGTGGTGGGTGATTGCGTAGTGGATTGTTGGATTTAAGGGCGATGACTACTTGTCGGAGTTGTTTTAGGGCAATTTTATTTTTCTAAATTAAAAAATAAATTCATGGGCATTAAGGTCATTTTATTGTAACACTTAACAGAGTTAAGTAACAAAAAACTTGACAAAGTTAAGTGTGTATTTTCTAACCTCAAGGAGGTGACGTACAAATGTGTTAAACTATAAAATAAAGTTTGTCCAACTTTATATTTTAACAGTATCAATTCATTCAATCATTTTAATTCGTTTGAAAGTCATAACTTAGAATTTCTAATGGAATAATAATCAGTTATACAAAACATATTCTATTTAAATACATGAAAAATGATGCATCGAGAATAATATATTATAAGAGATCTGAAATCCCGACACCCTCAACTACCCAGTTCCAGTATATATATTTCACAATCTTGAAGGCTTATACAATCCACAACTCCCCCACCTAAAAAAAAAAAAATCATACCCGTCACTCATTATCACCTACTTTCTCATCAAACTCTTCTTCAATGGAGCCCAAAACAACAGAAGAAATAATTTTCCGATCAAAACTCCCCGACATTTACATCCCAAAACACCTCCCTCTACATTCATATTGCTTTGAGAACATTTCAAAGTTTAGTTCTCGACCATGCTTAATAAATGGAGCTACCGGAGAAGAATACACCTACGCCGACGTCGAGCTCACTTCGCGGAGAGTCGCCGCCGGTCTCAACAAGCTCGGTGTTCAACAAGGAGACACGATCATGATTCTGCTACCCAACTCGCCGGAGTTCGTGTTTGCCTTTCTTGGAGCATCATATCGTGGAGCCATATCAACCATGGCGAACCCCTTTTTCACTCCGGCGGAGGTTATAAAGCAAGCGAAGGCGTCAAATTCAAAGATGATAATCACACAATCAAGTTACGTGGAGAAAGTAAAGGACTTTGCGAGTCAAAACGGAGTGAAAATCATCTGTATAGACTCACCACCTGAGGGTTGTTTGCCGTTCTCGGAGTTAACTCAGACCGAAAAACTGTCCCTACCGGAGGTGAAAATCAACCCGGACGATGTGGTGTCTCTGCCGTACTCCTCCGGAACAACTGGGTTACCGAAAGGAGTGATGCTGACCCACAAAAGCCTCGTAACAAGTGTGGCTCAACAGGTCGACGGAGAGAACCCAAATCTTTATATGCACAGCGACGACGTTATGCTCTGTGTTTTGCCATTGTTTCATATATATTCTCTGAACTCGATCTTGCTATGTGGATTAAGGGTTGGTGTGGCCATTGTTCTTATGCAGAAGTTTGAGATTGTTCCATTTTTGGAGCTGATACAGAAATACAAAGTGACGATCGGACTTTTTGTGCCGCCGATCGTTTTGGCGATTGCGAAGAGCCCTGTTATTGAGAATTATGATCTGTCGTCGATAAGGACGGTGATGTCCGGCGCGGCACCGTTGGGAAAGGAGCTTGAAGATGCTGTCAGAGCTAAATTTCCCAATGCCAAACTTGGTCAGGTTAGTGAAATTTTCTTCCTACTTTGCTTTCGTTACCTTTGACTTTTTTTTGGTGGATTTTTTTTTTTGTATTTCTTGATAATCTAAACATGGTTAATTGGAAATATTATAAAATTTGGGGTTAAGATTCCATTGTAAAATTCTTTATTGTCATGTTTTTTTTAAGATAAAACCAAGTTCCTAGAACATGGGGGGAGGGCAACTTTATCTTGTTTTTTTTTTTTTTGCAATGGTCAAGGATATGTACATCAATTTACACAAATCTCGACTATTGAAATTGACCTCGAAAAATTGATAATATTTAAATCTATAGTCCATTCTGTTATCATTTGAATTACTTTACATATAGAGCAATCAATCGATCAAAAAATAAGATAAAAACCAAGGACGAAATATTGTAGTATTGGCATGGCAATGTTTTGTTTACCGCCATATCTTGTAGTTCTTATTTCTGGTTAATCTAGCACTACCCCGGACTTAATCTGGTATTGTGATTAGATCAGTACTGTGTCTTCATTTTAAATTGACTTCACTATTAATTCAATAACAACAGTAAAATTGATTTGTAAATTAGGTTGGATGATGATTTGTCTCGCCAGATAGGACTACCACTAAGTGATTCTCAAATTTTTAGATATTAGGTACATGACCTATTGACAAAGACAAGCAACATCCCAACACTCACTATCATTTCAAAATGTTAAGATCATCTTTAATTGAACAGATGATTTTGGTCCCATTCACCAATTATCCCAAAACCACTTTTTTGTCGGTGTTATATTAATAAATGTATAAGTTAATTTACACACATTTCGACTAATCTATTATTCGGTTCGATCATACCTAAACTGTGATGACGGGATCGGTTCAACTAACTTCTGATAGTAATAAATAAAAAGTTCAATCTCAGTAAAAATGGAGACTATTCTTATTTCTTTTTTTTGGGATTAACAGTTATGGATGTTTAGGTTAGTTTACGAGTATTTCGATTAATCTTTTCTTTAGTCTGGTTAAAGGTAAGTCATTTACATTAAGACTAAAATATTCACGAAAAATAAATTTCTTATGATCAACCCTAACAAATTGTAAAGACGAGACTAATTGTGAATATGGTTTAATTAATGTACAGGGTTATGGAATGACCGAGGCAGGGCCAGTGCTGGCAATGTGCTTGGCCTTTGCAAAGGAACCATATGAGATTAAATCTGGGGCATGTGGGACTGTTGTCAGAAACGCTGACATGAAAATTGCTGACCCTGAAACTGGTGCGTCTCTTCCTCGCAACCAGCCTGGAGAAATATGCATCAGAGGTGACCAAATCATGAAAGGTAAGCCCCTCGTTTTCTTAAACAACAATGCTATTGCTATTTTTTTATTGCTACCTAATCACCGCATCATTCTTTAATTTATGTGCAAGAGTAATAATAAGACTGTTAATCGAATTGATTTAATCGTTTTAAATGAGTTTAAAATAACTTAATTATTATACATATAAACGAATTAAATTTTGTTCAAATTCTACTCGTTTAAATAATGAATCGAGCCAAAAATACGCTGCATTTGAATAACTCGGTTTGATTTTTCACAGTCCTCCTTTTTATTTTTGTTTTTTTTTCTCTTCACCCCACTCCCACTCGGAAAGTTTAAAAAATTATCAGAAACTATATTGGATAAAAATAAAATAAAAATTTAAATCAATGGTAATTAGTTGTTTAAAGAGTGAAAGATTGGCGACAGAAAACTACGTGTTGAATGATGATTAGAGTGAAACTTGACTTAATAAAATAGCATTATAAGAATTTAAGAAAAAAAAAACTTCTCAAATTATCATATCCTTCCTAATTTGTTTGTTATAAAATAGAAGATTTTATCTAATTTATTATTATCATTTGATTAATAACGAACTTTATTCTATTGGTGGATCTACCAATCATGGAATAACAATAATTGAATAGAATTGTGTTTATTGTTTAGATCTTATTGGATATTATTTTATTCTTAATCACCTTTATGTTTTTGTCATACCTTACCTTTCTTAATCATGAAAAGGTAAGTCCTAGTTTTCTTAGCAATAATGTTTCCATTGGAAAAAAAAAAACTATTTTTTTTAAGAAAATTCAAACGAGTTTTGTTGTTAGTTTTTTAGAGAGTGAAAGATTGGTTATAAGCAGTGAATGATGATTAAAGTGAAACTCAATTTAATAAAAAAATAAAATTATAAGAATTTAAAAAATAAGAAAAGAAAACTTCTCAAATGATCATATCCTTCCTAATTTGTTTATTGTATATAAATAAAAGATTTAATCTAATTTATTGTTATAATTTAATTTTTAACGAACTTTATTCTAATTGGTTAGATGTTTACATCTGATTGATTTTGATTGATTCTTACTCATCTCCTTGTTTTGTCGTACCTTACCTAACTCACACCTTCACATGGTGGTGCGTAGGTACCTGAGTCCTGTCATGTGTAGTTTTGTCAGGTTTGTCTACTGATTTTTTTGGTACTTTCCAAAAAAAGAAAAAAAAACAGAAAGAGTTGCATTTTGGCCTCTCAACTAGTTATTTATGTTATAAATTGTTTAGGTTTGTACCGTTATTCAAATTAATTTAAGGAATTTTAAAAGTCTAAAAGAAAATATATTTGATCACTGAACCAAAATAACTGTTGAATCTGGATCAAACATGTGACAATCATGTCCTAGAAAACCTTGTAGGACATGTACAATTCATAATAATAAGGCTCGGTTCATGGAAAGATGGAAGCATAGTATGTATATATACAAATAATATATATGTATACATTATAACATGATTGAGTAGGGCAACCACCTTTTTTACCTAGCATACTGCTTGTGAGACCACTGTCTCATGTTAGGGTCATGCTACAGTACCGTGCCCATGGATCAAATGAGTTATAATTGTTGATACAAAAAATAGTCACTGTCTCATCTTTTATCGGTTACCTACCTGATCACTAGAGTGGTGATACTGGAGTGGTTTTCTAAGCGAGTCCTCTAATTTTTGGTACTATATCGAAAAATAGTGCGATGATACCGAAGTATAATTCCTCTTATTATTTATTGCCTAAGAAAAATGAAAGAAAAGAAATAGAGAGAAACGTGCAAAAGGTTAAAGTACATACGACCCTTCCACCAACAACAATTGAGAAAATATTCAATGACAAAGTATTACTTACCAACCCCCCATAACATTAAAAAAATAAAGGATAAGAAAATAAAAAAAATGACTTCTATGTAGATACAATGATTCAATTAGAATCTATTTAGATCTGTAGTACAACCTGTTAACTACATTTTTAATTACACCCAATTGTTGCTTTTAGATCTGTAATACAACCTGTTAACTACATTTTTAATTATTATATAAAACAATGATAACGAATTAACGTGTACATTAACTTAGTTGATAATGGACCCGTTTGGAGCTGGTCGTGGGCCTACCAGATGGACCTCCTTATGGGTCTTAAATGGGTCAACCCTATGGATCAAGGTGAAACAAAGACATGGCCCACATCCCTATCTGTCGGGCTAAGAAGCCATCAACAAATCCACCTGACGGACCCGAATGGTCACAGTCCAATAGACAGTCGGGCCTTCAAGGTCAGCACCCTTATAGGAATTTAGTGTGTGCTGAAAAATAGACTTTTCTTTATAAGAACGGCAGGAGAAAAAATCTTGCATCTATCTCGAGTTGCTCCCTTGAACGATCTATCTCTAGTATATTGTAGATTCGTTGGTATATCGTTTGTTTTCCTCTCTTCGATGAAGCAAATTCTCTAATTAACTGCAATTCGAATAACAAATTTTAAGCTTTACTTTCTTCCTTATAATCCCCCAAGTGGTGGTGAACCAGACTAGAGTCTAGCACACTGAACCGTTAAAACCATGACAAAAATAGGAGTCGGTAAGAGTTGGAGTGGGTATTTTTTTTACATGTACAGACAAAGAAAGTTACTACTTCTGATCTATCTTATTCTGAGAAAACCTAAAGGCTTGCATTTGATTCTCTGCTTTAGTGCGCTATTTTTTTCTGTTAAATTAGAAGGTTGTCTGCCGCGGTCTCATGATCAAGTTGAAATGTAGATCCCTATGTGGTGCATGAACATATCCAACTAAATCAAGTGTTGAAAACATTCCTTAAGAATTGATTTCACCTTAATTTGTATGGAACTGACCCCAGTGACCCTCCAACTTTTGTACATTGTTTAGGTTATCTCAATGATCCGGAGGCCACAGCAGCAACCATAGACAGCGAAGGTTGGTTGCATACTGGTGATATCGGCTTTATCGACGACGATGATGAGCTCTTCATCGTCGATAGGTTGAAGGAGATAATAAAATACAAAGGATTTCAAGTTGCACCTGCTGAACTTGAAGCGTTGCTTCTCACTCATCCCAACATTTCGGATGCTGCTGTTGTCGGGTAAGTCCATTACATTATGTTTTCTAGTCACTATTGGTTTCATGTGTAGGGTTCGAGAGTGTGATTTGATCGGGTTAATCTTAACTCAACCCAAAAAATTTGGTACCTTGACAGAAGTTTCTTTGCAACCCGAGAACTCAACCCAATATGAACCTAATTTTTAATCTGAATTGTGTAAACTCTAGTTCAATGCGAGTTTATAATTTTAAACATAATCAATGATCCTAATCAACTAGAATATGGAGGTGCTTATAACATAGCAAACTAATCTGATATATATTTAATAAAGTACAATACAATTCAAATTTCAAAAGACAAATAAAATAATTTTTGTTTTTCGCAGTTGAGATCTCTTTAAATTTTATTTTAAAGTTAATCCGACGACTAATATTAACACCTTAAATTTAATAAAAAAAATAGGTAATTAAGAGTGTGTTTGGGATGACTTTTTAAAAGTACTTTTAGAACTTATAAATACTTATGAATACTTTAAAAAAAAAAAATTAGTATTTAGAATCACTCCACCACTACCACCCCCTCCGCCCCACCACCATCACCACTACTGCTGCCACCTTCGCCCTATCACCACATTTTCCACAACAATTATCACCTCCACCGTTGTCGTTGCCTACACCATTACTGCCACACCCGCCACCACCACTACGGCCACCCCACCACTACTACCATCGCACCACCACCACCACACCGACCGCCCCACCATTACTGTCGCGGTCACTGTTGTCGTCACCACTATTGTCGTCATCCCACCCCCACCACCACCCTTGTCGCCGCCGTTGCCCCACCACCATTGCTACCCATCATCGATTACTATTACCGTAGTCCATCGCCACCACCCACCACAATTTTCATCTCATTCTTATATTTATTATCATTATCACTATCGCCCACCATCAACAACCACTACTACCATTGTTGCTCACAACCACCTATCGCCGCCCACTATCACAACCCTCCATCACCCATCATTGTCCACCATCGTCGCCGGTCAGTGTCACCCACCCCCATCAAACATACCACCACTAACCACCATCAATCATCATCACCCACCACTGTTGCCACCCACTGTTACCCATCTCTACCACCATCACCACCACTATTTACCACAACTCATCACAGTGTCGTCCAGAAACACCTGTTGTCGCCCACCACCTCCATCATCACTACCCACCGCCACCATCGTTGCCCCATCATCAGCATTACCAACCACCATCTCCGTCACCTACAACCACTATTGTCATGACCCATGACTGTCTCTACCACCTTCAGTCACTAAAAATCTACCACCAACATCACCGTTGCCACCCATGACTGTCACCATCACCACAGTCGTCACCACCCACTACAACCATCACCGTTTTCCACTACCACCGTTCACTCCCATTACAACTGGTGTTTAAATTCTTTTCTTTACTCTATGTTTGTAATTTGATTTTAGGTGTAAATATAAATATATTTATTATTGACCATTTTTTTTTATTATTATGTACCTTCAGGTACAGGTAATAATTAGTTCCTTAATAAAATAACAGGCAAAACAACTATATATGCAATGACTTATTAGTAGATTAATATAGATCACCGTGGAATGTCATATAACTTCCTATTTTCAACAAGCTACTTTTACATCCATTTGTAAAAGAAAGAAGTTTGTGTTGATGGGTAAATTTGTTAATAACTCTTAGCATCAAATGTTTTTGTGTTTTCACTTTCAGAATGAAAGATGAATTAGCAGGAGAGGTTCCAGTTGCCTTTGTTGTGAGATCAAGCGGCTCTGATGTCACTGAGGATGCGATCAAGCAGTTCATCTCCAAACAGGTAACTGATTTTGGCCCACTATGTTTTGATGTAAGGAGCCCTAATTTCAGAATGGAGTAGTAAAAATGTAAGGGTAAAGATAAAGTAGTGAGTTGAATATGATGAAGACATAAACTCCACAAATAATAGAAAAAGTTAGGTCCGTATAGTTTGAAGGTTATATGTATAGTTTAATTCAACCATTCGTGTCACATAAGTGGCACGTTTCGTCACTTTTTGCTAGAAAATTTAACAGTGTCGGACAGAAGGATTCAATTGACACAATTCGAGAATTTAGGGGTTTAATTGACACAAAAAAAGTTTAGGGGCTTAATTAACACAAAATTCATAAGTTGAGGATTATATTTGTAATTTACTCTTAAAAGTATCTATTCATATATTGCTAATAGGATTCGGATCGTAATTGGATACAGATCAAACCTAGTTAGCACATTCAATTAACAAGGCCCAAACTATAAAATGATCTTTAAAGAGTTTTGTTGGTTGGCATTGACTTAGGCTAATGTAAATGTAAATGATAGTTTGCAAGAATGGTCTGATATCTCCTTCAAAAGAATAACAGATTCTAATATATATTGACCTCTTGGCGGCTAAAAGATTAGATAAACCTAGAATCAATTCTCTGTTTTAATGAAATTGTCTGCATTAGGAGGTTCTTCTTGTTTTAATGGGGCTTCTTAGTATGACATGCCATCCTTGAATATGAATAAGTACTACAAATAAAGCCGCAAAGGCTTGCCCTCGTTCTTGGTCCCAAAAAAATGTCAAAATTTAAATTTAGAACATCTGAATGTACAACTCATTTATGTTATCACTTCAGCTTCTTTGGAGTTTTGTTCTATGCTTAGCATCTTAAGATTCAGAGTACCCCAAACTAAATATGAGATTATGTGATTGTCTCTTCAGGTAGTGTTTTACAAGAGAATAAACAGGGTTTTCTTCGTGGATGCAATTCCAAAAGCACCCTCGGGCAAAATCTTAAGGAAGGAATTGAGAGCAAAGCTGGTAGCTGGTGTTCAAAATTAGAGTACCTACCTGCCTTGTGTTCTTTCAGGTAAATCCAGGCTCGATACTTGCACTCCCAAGAGCCTCTCTCTCTTTATTAACTATTGTCTATTCAAAAAAAAAAAAAAAAGAAACATGTTTGAAAAATCAATTTTAGAATAACATAATTTCTGTAAGAAATGATTTATGAAAAAACTGGCAATGTCTTGTATTTTTAGTTTATTTTGAAGGAAAAGACTGATGGGGCTGCAGGTAATTAATGTAATTTTCTTGTGGTCAACCCATATATTTGTAAGATAAGGGGGAGGGTAATACATTTACTATGCCTTTCTCCTACATGTTTGGGAATATTGTTCGGCTTTAATGTAATGAAGTTTCTTTGGTGGGAGGAAAGTGGTAAACTGTTGTTCTGGAAATAGTGGGCGGATTCTGGACTTGGGAAATACATTATTTACTTTCCCACAACACATTCTTTACTTTATCACAGCGGGACCGAGGATTAAGGCTATACCTTCCATCCAGAAGGGGAGACTCCCACGAACGAACTGTGCTCCTTATTAACATAAGGTGGTAGAACATAAGTAATGTTTTTTCTGTTATTTGAAAATATGTTGTTCCTTAAAACGATGTTCTTTTACTCACAAAACGAAGCAACAGGCATGTTGTGCTGCAGAGGATCCCAACTTGTTGAATGCTGGAGAGAAAATGGTTAGGTGTTTTGGCCTTGTCTGTTTAAATAGAAAACTAGTATGAAGATTGTGGAATTAAAACGGCGTAATTCAAATGGTCAGTCTTGATTATCTCAAGATTTTACTAGCGAAGAAATCAAGGCATCACTCATTGTGAAAGGCAAGGTTTGATTTCTTAAGAGATTAAGTAAAAAAATTTCTAAGCGATTAAATAGAATATCGATTTATCTCTTAAGGGTAAATTTATGTTATTATAATTTTATACGGGCCCATTTTTTTCCCGTAAATCATATGGACCCATGATACTTTTGGATTACCAATACCGTCAAAATAGTTTCTTCATTAGGCATGAAAATGGTTGACACGTTAATAAATTTAAGATAAATCATCAGATGTAAGTTAAGCGTCCCTCGTAATCATTTGAGTTTCCGCTAAGGTTAATTGGTGGTTTCATTTCAATTATAACTTTTGTTTTGGTTGGGTCAATAGATTTTTTTTTTAATTCGTAATAAGTGACATATCATCAACAAAAATTAAAAGAAAAATGTTTTGGTGATGTAGCTTGATGCCAATGTATGAACCTAACAAGAATCCCTAAATTTAGAGAAATTGCAGGCATACGTCTAAAATGTTTCAATAATTTAAAGATTAAATTATACTTTATACCCTAAACTATTATTTTTATTTCACTTGTCCTCTCAACTATAAAATTTTTCACATTGCACCTTAAACAAGGATCAAAATTTATTTTCGGTGCATTGTTTCGGTCACCTAGAAAACGAAAATGTTTCGACGTATTTTTAAAACGTTTCGTTTCATTTCGAAAATATAATGAAAAAAATAAAAAATTTAAGAAATATTTTTTCAAAACATTGGTTAAAATTTATTAAAGTATCTTGAAACATCCCAAAACAATTGTTCAAATGTATTAAAACATTACAAAATACCTCAAAATATTAGAATTTCAATTTTATCACTGATTTGTTTCAATTTTCTTGAAAATGGAAACCTTTCAGACGTTTTGAAAGAAATTTTGATCCTTGACCTTAAAGTATTAATTTTGTCTCATATCACTCCAATAGATGAAGATAAACTTGAAAATCTGTTAAAGGAGGGAGGGAGACTCTAAAAGTCTTCTGCTTCAAAATAAAGTGGTACTAAGTGCATAATACCACTTTATTTTACCTCTTTTGCAACTAAATGATTGTTAGGAAGAAAAAGAAGGTCGGTCAGAGGAAGAAACTTTGGAACTTAAGAAGGACAAGATCATCGATGAATATTTTTCTTGATTTTTAACATATACATGTACAATAAGCAATTTCTTATTGGTAGTACAGGCCACTTATATGTGCATTTACCGTCAAAAAGTTGACAATAATTATTTATTAGAGTGATATGAAATAAAATTGATACTTTAAGATACACTATAAGAAATTTTATAATTAATGGTATAAAGTAAAATAAAGGTAATAGTTCAAGAGTAAAGTGTAATTTACCATAATTTAAACTACATCTTCTGTAGTTGTCTGACTTCTTTCATTCTTTCTTTCTTGCTTTTTCCAATTCTTCTTTTCCTTCCCCCTTTTCTTTCTACTTTCTTTTTATTCACCCCATGATTGCTAATTTTTCCTTTCCTCTTTTTTTTGCTTCTTTTTCCATTTCCTTTTTATCTTGTTCTCCCCTTTTGTAAAGTCCGTCAATTTGAATAAAAAAAAGGAGGCCGAGAATCAATCAATTAAAGAGAACTATTGAATATTAACAACAATCCATCTATACAGAAATAACCCCGCGATCATAGATTAATTTGATTCTATAATTCTAAACTCCTAATCATAATAATATAGTAGTTATACTCTTGGTAAGCATTTAACTGCTCTCATTCATCGTCTTTTCATGAACTAGTAAGACATATCGATGTATATAAAAAATTAAGTTAATAAAAAACAATCGAAAAGTTTCGCACATCGAAAAAGAGAAAAATTGTTAGAATTACTGGCCAATGGAAAAATAAAAATAGAAAATAGAAAAAATTATAGCACACATAAATATACAACTTTACAAAAATTTTACGAAGTTGTGTGGTCTAGTAGCACTTAACTCTCCGTCAAGGGTCTAATTCGAGACCTATAAAGGCTCTGTCTCAGATTTGATTCATAAAGAGTAGACTATTGATTTACTTCTAATGACCTGGTGGGGGCTAAAGTTCGACTACAACTCATGTAGTATTTGGGGAACGCTTTCGAGTTTGTTTGTCTAGGCTCCACTTGAGGGTTTTTCTGGCGAGTAAGAGCTGCTATGCTCACATTCTTGTAAAAAGATGTTTTTATTCTCAATTCGTACCCTCGAACATTAAAAATCTTAATTTACACTATCAATGTTATGTATTAGTAGCAATATAGACCTAATCTACACTGTCGTTAAATTTTCCCTCATAAATTTAAGCGCGTGAAATACAAGTATTTCTGGCATGATGATGAAATATGTCCATCATTGCAAAACTATGTACACGATCAATTTGACATTGTTTTTATGTATCGAAAATATGATTTTAATAATCAGATAAAGATTAACGATATCATATGCAACTTACATGAGATGTCAACAGCCTGTGAATTTATACATAAACCCATGCTCGATGTACTCGTAACTCATGCACTTTAATTTTTGGCAAAAACTTAAACTATAGTCTGAGTCAGGTCCACATTACTATCAATTCATAACATTAATGGTGCAAATTAAAATTAGCCAAAAAAAAAAAATTACTGAATTTTGGTCCTTAAATGTATTGAAAAATGGGAAATTTGGAGGCCGATCTCCCTATATGGACTTAAGTCTGCCAAGGAAACTTATTTGTTATAAAATCCGTTTTTTTAAATTTTATTAGACTATCCATTCCATTTAGAAGTGAAGTAAAACTAAAAATTAAAAAACTCTTAAATTTTAGGAGTTTAACTAACATTAAATTTTTTTTTCTCTCATATCTATTTATATCCATATATCGGTTAGGACTATATTACTCATGTCTGAAGGCACTATACAACAAATAAAAAAATCTTTAAACCATTGTCCAAATTCAAAAGGAATGACCTAAAAATATTTATACAAATTCTTCTTTCAAAATGACTCGAAATATATTTACCATATCCTCCATATTAATGGAATTGCCATAAAAATATATAAAAACTATCCAAAATAACATAATATATACAAATGCCTTTGAAAAAAAAAAATACTAACATAACCTATTGAAATTTACAATCTTTCAGTAACAAAAAAAATAAAAAAAACTTAATCATTTATAAGACTCACGAGTTTATCACATTTACTACCACTCAATCTAATAGCATAATTTAATTATAAACTCAACCATCATATTTCCAATCCACCTATCCCCATGAAATGAATGCCTCAAGCCAAAAAAAAAAAAAAACTAACAGAACATTTTAAATTCACAATTTTTAAGCGATAAATAAAATCAACCCAAATCTTACTCATTTATAAAACTAATGAATTTATCACCACTATCACCATTCAACCCCCAAATGATATAATATAATTATAAATTTAATCACCAAGTGTCCAATCCTCCACATATAAATATACAAAAAAACAAACTTACTCACATTTCTTTTTTGGTTATCAACAAACCCTTCTAATCAATAACAACTTTTATTAGGAATACAAGAATTCATGTTTTTAATATAAAATAATATTTAATTTAGAAATAGGGTAATTACATGGAGATTCATTATGTCTCCCTTCCGTAAATATTGCTAACGAAAATTGATAATTTCATCTCAAATTACTTTATTATTTTTACAATCATCCTTCTCCAAATTTAGTACCAAAAAAATATTAAAAGATTAATAAAATTTGATTTTGTACCCAAAAAATTGATTCAATGAATTTCAATATTAATTTGATAACAATAAAAATTAATTTGATATTAATTTAGTAAAGTTGAATATAAATTGGACAAAATTAAATGTCAATTTTTGATAAAATTATATATTAATTTATAATCTAAGATGCATTTGTGTTAAATATTATTTGGTGTTTATAATCAATGTGTTATTTTTTATTTACATTAAGCGTTATTTACAAATTAAGAAGGAAGTGGCACAGTACATGTTGTCAGATATATAAAAACTTTGAATTAGTTTCATCGAATAAATAATTGTATAACATGTACTTTTATTTTTATGGAGTAAATAATAACAAAAATAACACAAGAAAAAAAAAAGATAATAGTATGAGAGAAAGAGAGAGAGAGTGTGTGTGTGTGTAATATAAGAGATAGGAGTCTTAGAATCGTAAAATGAATGAAAGTTCAAATAGGACCATTGGATCAAATGATCAGAGCCGTGAAAAGCTCAAGACAAACAATTTAACTACTTTATTTTATACTAGCTATTGCTTGTGTCTAAAGGCACAGAGTAATAAAAAAATTATAAACAATAAACATATTTGTATTCATATCCAAAATCAAATCACAAACATAGATGAGAGATAAATAAATTTAAGTATCAGTTATAGTGAAGGTAAGAGGTGGTGGGCAGCAGTGGTGGTGGAAGAAGACGGTGATGGTTGTGATGGGTGGTAATGACTGTGGTGGCGGGGGCTGCGGTGGTGGTGGTGGCGGCTGTGGTAGTGGTGGCAGTGGTGATGATAATGATGGTGGCTGTGGCAGTAGTGGTAGCGGTGGTGGCGACGGTGGTGGTGGTGGTACGTGGTAGTCTCGGCGGAGGTGGTAGAGGTAGTGGTGGAGCGATTTTAAACACTATTTAAAAAAATATATTTATGAGAAATAATTCTTATAAATACTTTTAAAAAGTTACTACAAACACACCTTTATGACTCTATTTTTTCTATTAAACATAAGGTGTTAATATTAACTATTAGATTAACTTTAAAGTAAAATTTAGAACTATCTGAACCGCTTTCTAGTTAGATTCTTATTATAGCTCCTCGGCTTTCAGTTGAAGCTCCTGACCTATTGGTTGATGGTAGGGTTCTTGTTGGTGGAGTTCCTACCCCATAGCCTTGGTTCCAATCACGTCTCACATGCCAGCAAGTATTCTAGAAAGAATGACTTGGTCCAAAAGTAAAATTCATTATTTTTATCTTTTAAAATTTGAATTGTAAGCTACTTTATTATATATATATTGTAACATTAAAAATAAAAAATAGTAACATTCAAATACCAAAAAAAAATTATCATTTAAACACAAAAAATAATACCATTTAAACATAAAAAAATTGTAACATTTAAATAGAAAAATATAGTAACATTCAATATTAATATTTTTTAAATAATAACAATGTAACATGTTCAACAAAAACAGTAACATGCTTAATAAAAATAGTAACATGCTCAACAAATAAAATAACAATATGGAACATTGAACAAAATTGAAAATAAAAACAATAGCATTCAAACCTATAACTAGAGGAAGAAGCCACCAATTCTTCGGCATCCAAAAAAATAACATTGAAAAAGTAATAATATGTTTAATAAAAAATAGTAACATGAAAAAAAAATAGTAACATGGTCAATTAGAAAAAATAGTAATATGGTCAACAAAAAACATAGTACACATGAAACATTGAAAAAATTTTGGGATTATTTATCAAAAAAATAAAAATAAAATTGTAGATCAAACTAATAACACATTGAGCAAGTTTTGTGACCTTTTTTTTTTTTTCCAAAAATCAACGATATAAAAGTTTATGATAATCAGAACACAGTAGAAGATATGATAGTTGTTGATAATGTTGTAACCCCTACTAATTTTGATGTTATGGAGGCATAAATAATATCTAAAGAGAAACATTTATTGTACTAGAGCGATGATCTTCTTCGAATGAGAAAGAGAGTGAGAAGAAAGAGAGAGAGAATATAAATTTGAATTTCAATTTATGAGTGAATTAAGGGATAATAATTTCTAATTTAAGAAATTAATTTAAAATTACTTTCAAGATTTTAAGGTTTCTATAATTGAACAGAATAACACTGTTAAAATTATTTTTAAGATTTAAAAAAATAGTGGACTTAAATACTTATTAGTAAGATAAAAAACAGATTTATCATTAAATAAATTTTTTTGATGGATTCAAGTCATTATTAGTCCATTCAAGCATAAAGTTGTGCTTCTATTCACTGGTTTTTTTACATGAAAAAAAGAGACTTAAGAACTAACGCATAATCAAACTATGGCTTCCTAAACAACTGCAAATTTTATTACTTCATGAATAGTTAGTTTTAAAGGGAAAAAGAGACAATAAGATGAATGCATTAGAGACACATGAAAAAAGATGTACTTGCATCTACACACATACACTCAACCCCGAGGGAACAGGGAGGGTTTGGGGGGGGGGGGGGGGGGAGAGGGAGTATATCGGTAGACCAACAACATCTGGTTCTTATTATGCGGTAGATTCACATGGGACTTTGACTAACTATTAATCTATTAGTCATCAAGTATTAATCTTTTCTATCTATTCCCAGGTCCTTCTGAATTTAGAACTTATTCCACAACGAAAACTAATTGAAATGGAGAGAAAATAAGTTACCATTTTGTTATATTGGGGTGGACAAATGGAATATGAATCGCAGGGTTTATCATACAGTTGTCCTCCCAAATGTGAAATTGTTATCAATAGTGGTATATAACTATCAGAGTTGATTAGAAAATTTTACACTGTAATGAGGTTGGACAGGGCGCATAACAAGATAAAATTGACTTGTAGATATCCTTTTACACTTGGAACATGACCAAACATGAATACATATGTCGGTTTGGAAATTGTCAATGATGAACTAGTGACTTCTGTGGTTAATGTGGTATTTGACAACCACAACATTGCTAGTGTTGCTTTGTACGTGGAGATGAAGGACATCAATGTTAGCATAGGTAATAGTCAGACCGGAGGGTGCATAACAACCATTGTCATGTCTTACACTGAGTTGCTTAGGCAAGAGATGAGTACCTTGACATTTTCAACTTCCGGGGTGACGGGTGAATGTTCAACTCCCATGGCGATGCAGGTAATGGATGAGTCTTGGCAGTACTTTTACACCCAACAAAGAACTGGCTCCGGAACATACGATGAGTAATCAGCCAACAATTCACTGAGTTAGAATTTTCAAATAGGTGAGACAAGAATTGAGTTGGGTGAACAAGATGATGTCCATCAACTAATAATGCAACAAAGCCCAATTTGAGAATATGAAAAAAAATGTGTGTCAATGATCGTACAAATGTCTCCGATGATGACGACGAAGAAGAAAAGTTTGAGGAAGCAATGATTGTTGAGCCGGATGACGAAGATGGGAATGGTGAGGACATTGAGGCTGCCTAGGAGGTTCGGATACAAGCTAAAAATGTCAATCTAATTGACGTCAGTCCAATGGAAACGTCAATTGGACTGACCTTTTTAGCTAGTCCGAAATCCATTTCCTTTCCCTCTTCTTTCCTTCTCCCTTATTTCCTTCTTCCCCCAAATTATCTGAGCCCTAACATCATTCAGACGAACTAGCTGTAACCCAAGCTAAACCAGTGAAATTGCAACCCATCTACACCCAAGCTATAACCTATCTATACCCAAGCTTTCTGTATTACAAGGTGCAACCCATCTACACCAGTGACTACCACCACCAAAATTGCAACCAACAAGCACCCAAGCCCTATCTCATCGCCACCATAACCCACCACCACCTAAAACCCATCAACACCTCTTTCAGGCAAACCACTAGCGACCTTCGATCAGAGTACATCTGGCAGCGCATAGATCCACCTCCTTTGCACTGCAGGTGTAGTGACTACACCACACGATAATTACATGTCACAGATAAGCGTGTGCTTCGTCATTTGGTTATAGTCAAATTTTACAGGGCGCACAAGATTGCATCCAAACGATTGGAACATGCCCTCATCACAACACTAGTTGAGAGATGGTGTGTCGAGACGCATAATTTTCATCTTCCTATGGGAAAGGCTACTATCACTCTTCAGGATGTTGCTGTTCATATAGGCCTACCGATCGATGGTATGGTAGTGTCTAGGAGAGATAGTTGTTTGACTGACACGACATGACCAGCATTATGTTAGTAGTTGCTTGGGTTTACACCTACCGAGGGGGCTATCAACATGTCTTTCCTCAGGCTTTCTGTATTGCGGGGGCATTTGAATGGAGGTGTTTCCGTAGATGCTGATGATAATTTTATTGCATCTTATGCCAAAGCCTATGTCATGTTACTAATCGGTTCATATGTATTCATAACCAAATCTTCTAGTAAGGTCAAATTGATGTACTTTCCTTTGCTTGCCGATCTTACTATTGTCGGTCAGTACAGCTGGGGTAATGCAGCATTGGCATGGCTTTACTGTGAGATGTGCATTGCCAGTAGACGCGATGCTAAGGACATCGGCGAATTGCTTGTTCTATTACAGGTACATGCAAACTTATGTTTCATGTTCGACTAATTGTTTGTTTTTTTTATAAGTTTTAATGTAATGTCAAATATATGTGTTACATTACAACTGTTTTATTTTTTTATATAGTCGTGGGCATGGGAGCATTTATCACATATATGTCCACAGCGATTACTCCCACGTGACCCATTACCTCATGTCGTGGCAGATGGAGTAGATGTACATCCAGAGGCTGGCCCAATAGATGGTGTAGTACCTGCACCTGCACTTGCACATGATCTTGCCTCAGATGTTGCTGCACATGATCTTGCATCAAATGTTGCTGCACATGATGGCCTGCAAGCAGGGCCTCATGGGTATAGGTAAGACAATATTAGTGTTTTATATTTCATTATTCATTAGTAGTATACAATATATCCAATTAATTTTTTTTTGTGCTATGCAGTTGGGATATTGCATTTTCTAAGTAACACACGCCTACCCATGTACTCAGACATTACAGAGATCAGCTTGATCAAATGCGCGATGAGCAGGTATACAAACGATTACTAGTCTTATTATTGTTTGTTATCTGCCAGATTTACTTGTGGATGCTATTGTTGTTTTGTTGTTTGATGCACAACAAATGATTAGTCATTATTCATTGTTGGGTTGTATGATTAGTAGTTGCTTGTATAATTGTTTGATGGTAGTAGCATTTATTTAGGTTGTTGTTAGTGTATGTATGCAATATAATATGCAACATGTGTTTTTGAAAAAAAAAATTGGGGTCATACATACAGGGAAAACTTTGCTAAAATTTTTAATTTTTCTAACATTTAACAAAAATCGTTATTCTTATACTGCAGATGATATGACAATCTTTCACTGCTGATGTGCTAGCAAGCCTACCTAATTATTGCTTGTGTGGTCGGGAATTATGGATTACTTAGGCCCCACTCATATGTTTTGATGTGGTGGAGTGGCATTTCCTAAACAGTGTTCTACTACAGTTTAGATCCAAGCAGCCTATACCAGCGCCATGTGATTCCAGTCGGAAGCTTCATGCCACAAATAGGCGTGACAGACATGGTTAAGACTGGATGATCGCACATCAGCGGTACATCAACATATGAGATCAGCAGAGAAATTCTATTATTCACGGCGAGCCTATGCTCAACATGATAGATGCCACTAATCCCTACATGTAGTGGTATCGACACATTACTCGACTACTTATCGGACCACCTATGCAGTGCACTGACGTCGATTTTTTGCCTGTCGACAGTATCATCGAGTTGTTAGTATGTGTTGTTTACTTGGTAGATAAATTAAATGTGGTACATAAATTACATAATCTTGTTTTAAATCCTTATTTTATGGTGCTGCAGGAACAAATACTGACACAGGTATATCGCACAACACATGATATTGTTAGTGGCGAGCCTAATTTGCGGACATGTTTGGCGGCCATTAGCTAGATGGGGGACTAAGCTACAAGTGTTTGTCAGCTCTTTCTGAGCACCGAAGACTTGTGCAACCTCTGGCATACATTCAGTAGCCAGTTGTTGCAGCCCCAGTGCATGCACGACAACGTGGTGTATGCATTCCTCGACGGCCAGCTACACACGCACATAGGTAGACATCCTCATCGGTCGTGGATACTGATGCGACATCATTAGAGGCAGGCTTATTGGCTGCATATTTTCCCCAAACTACTACAAATTGTCCATCTACCCCATATGTTCCAGCTGCTAATTACTACATTCCTACACTGATTGTTCACTATACCACTTCATCACCGCTTGATCTTTCTACATTTACATCATGAGGGCCGCCACTGACCTCACCACGTGTTGATGCATCGGCAACTCCATTCACACCTTCACCAGAGCCAGTTGGTACAACAGATATGTCACCTGCACTAGACTAGACAGATACATCACTTCCACATGCAGGGGCATGTATTCCACATATTGTTTCACCGATGCCCACACAACCTACTTCTCATATTCCATACGAGAACTATTCCGATGATGCTAAGGTTCTAGCTGAAAGAGTTACACAGGAGCCATCACTGTCACACAGAGGTCGAGGCAGAGGTGGGCATAGAGTCGATTGTCCTGGCCATCATACATATGATCCAGTAGATGGTAGAGTCATTTAAGATATATTGGCTCCGCCTAATGGTCAGCGGCCCAAGCGACATAAGAGACAACCACCTTGTGGGACGTAGTTCATTTTTACGTATTTTTTGTACAAAATTTGTGACTATTGTTGTTGTATATAAAAACTCTTTGGGTTCATAGTTTCATCCAATGTTTTTTCATTACTAGTTATTGAAATTTAGATGTACAATACTAATTGGAGTAGTACACCATATTTCATAGAAACAAAATACATAAACATATTGCAAACACAAGTACGACGACCAAAGTATAAATGTTACAACATAGGAGTTACATAACACTTCTTCATGGGTCTTCATCTTCGTCAAACATGTAATAATCAGAAATACATCCATCTTCACTATTCAATTGGTAGCTTAAAATTGCTTCTTACATCCTCCATTCTGCAGTACGGTCGCTTGCAATATCGCGCAAGTTGTATCGATTGTAATGGGTTGTCATTCGATTGTTCTCAACTCGAATACAAAATAACGCTCGCTCTAATTCTTGAGAAGTGGTAATAGGGATAGCAATGACAACTTGTCGATGTCTTCTTATGTTGCAAGAATGTAAATCTAAGTTTATATTTTCTCTTTCCATCAAGCAATATTGTCATTCCGTCATCATTGTGTTTGTAGCTGTTAGTGAATAGCGTAAGCGAGGATTTTTTGGGTAAAAGAACTCATTCTCTAAAGCCCAATGATAACCCAGAGTTTCAAATACGGTTCTCAGACTAAAATTCATGGGTAGAGATGAGTTATGTACATTGAAGATTGCACATGAGTTCAAACTTATAGGTAAATTATTTATGTGAGTATGCTAGTCTACAACCTAAATGAATGACATTACAACAGTGTGTAGTCATACTCACTGACTACACAATAATATTTAGTCACACTTACTGACATTGAACCAGTGTGTAGTTACACAGACTGACATTGAACCAGTGTTTATTCACACTAACCCAGTGTGTTGTCACAACGACTGACAATGATGCAATTGTCAGTCATTGTAACTGTTTCTTATTCAACAGCACATGTTAATGAAGACCCTGTGTTGCACTTCAATGCATTGGTGTTTAGTCACAATCAACATCCTATGACTGCACAATAGTTAGCAACCACAAACTCTAATACTGTTAAACGTATCACGGACGTGAATCATTATGACTCAGGAAGAATCAAAGTATATTAAAATCAATGTAGTACATGTCTCAGTGTGCAATCACAATCACTGCGTACCAGTGTTTGGTTAAACTGACAAATAATAGTGTGTAGTCACATTTACTACACATTTTTTTTTAATGTTTGACCATCAACTCAAACATAAAGGTGACTATACATACTTCAATGCTGACAAATGTACTTATTTCAGACAATATAAAACCACTATAAAAACATAATGTGGGGTGATTCATATCATATGTATTGCACATTATGTCTACTTCAAGAGCACGAGCAGGTGATAACAGCCGTAGGCATGAACCAATATGGTTATTACAAGAGTGAGAGATTTTCTAATCCAAATGAGTATTATGCCGGACTCCGCCAAGAGTGGACTTTTCGTACTAATGAACCACAGTCATTATGAATAGATCTAAGAGAACTTGATATAACGATGTCACATAGACTTTCACTTACCATGTCACGAAGGAATATAGTGAACTATGAAGCAGCAGTTAAACGTGTATGAAAAGAGAATAATAGGAAGATGTTGCATAAGTGCCAATATTATATGCTCCAAATAGCATCTAACATGGTTGCAACTACATTTGGCAGGGAGTTAATAGCTACTGAGCAATTTAATATATTGTCTAATAAACAATACCTATCAGATGAGTATATGTTTAATGAAAATTAATAAATCTAGTAAGTGTCCACCTTATTAAGCATATAACGTTTATGTCTACGTCTTATTTACTTTAATTAATATTGTGGTTTTGTCAATTTATTCAATGTGTTGTCATATTTCAATATTTTCATTGTCACATCTTGTCATTGTCAAATCAATTCTGAACTTTGCAGTGTAATGTCTTATTTACTTTAATCTATCTCGTAGTTTTATCAGTCTATGCAGTGTGTTATTATATCCCAATTTTTTCATTGTCATTTTGCATCACTATTAAATCAGTTCCAAACTTTGCAATTTGATGTCCTTTTACTACAATTTTAAATTGCCAAACCAAGCATATATATACTACCGTTCGCAATTGTGTAAATGCACCACCAACAACCAAAATGTATAGGAACACTTCACATGCAAGTTCTTCTTCACGCAATGACCAAAATAGTTCATATTCGAGTAACAAATGTACACGCTCAACGAACAGCTCAACATCGCTGAATAAAGTTCCTTCTATCGAATCATATAATAATTAAAGTTAGGGGTGTCAAACGTGTTGGGTTAAACGGTTACATGTCGGGTTAAATGGATGACGGGTGAAATACATGTAAATCCGTACACAACACGTTTAATAAACGGATAAAAAATTAAAACACGAATATGAACCGTTTAATAAACGGATAACACGACACGACTCATTTAACACGTCTAATTTTAAACGAGTCAGGTTAGGTTGGGTCGGGTTAACAAGGTAAACCACTCGCTTAACCCATTTACCTGTATACCACACGTTTAACCCATTTAATACGGTAAACCACTTGTTTGATCCATTTACCTGTTTATTTAAAAATGTTATATAACTTTATAAAACTAACACAACTAAATGTGATATTTAGAGATACCACAACATATTATCAAGTACAAACTACAATCCAAAATAATCAAATTTTACCAACAACCATATTACAAATCATAAATACATTCCAAAATAATACAATTACACCAAATATCAATCATATTACAAACCACAATCCCAAACAACCATAGATTCCATGATTCACAAAATCCCATTAAAGAGATCAAATCTCAACATTCACTTGATAATGAGCAGATTCAACAACCACGAGCAAATTCAACAACCACTTCCAATGCCCTACACAAATTAAAATAAAAATATTATATAACATTAATAATTAAATAGACTCATAACTAGATAAGTAACATAAACTTGGCATTACCGCTTTTTAATCATGATCAATAATAGATATAGAATTAGAATATTGAGCAGATATAACTTTATTCGACTTCATATTTTAATTGAAAACATCATCATCTATTTCCCCTATGAATCATCACTAGAATCATCTACAACTAAGCACAACAAAACATAAACGAATTAATGATTACATGAATTAGGATAATGAGAAAAATAATACTAGTAAAATGGAATCAAACTTACTGCTCTTCCCATGAATCCAATCTCTTGTACAAATCAAAGTTTGGACAATTTCTGGCAATAGTGAACTTCGATACTTATTCAAAACTCTACCACCGGTACTAAATACAGATTCAGATGCAACTGTAGATATAAAAATTGTCATCACATCACAAGCCAATCGAGACAATATAGGATGCCAAAACTACTCTCCTTTTCAAAAGGTTAGAATATTCAAGTCCTTCTTTCGATCAAGCTTTTTTTCATTAAAATACAATTGCAACTCAATCACTCGAAAAACAGGAGAATCTTCTTCTTCACGTTTTTCAAAATCCTACATTTTGTACAAAATCATTACCAATATATAATAAACTACCTTGATCACATTCAATTCAAATAAAATAAATTATATTTTACATGAAAAAGGCTTTCGAAATCATCAAGACCATGAATCTCGCTAACTTGTTTCTCACTACTTGAAGTATTTGGAACAACATGTGACAAGTTAACAGAATACAATTCAAAGAGCTCAAATAAAGTATCTTGAACACACTTGACCTCATAAGAATCACCACCATAAAGTTTTGAATAAGCCCAATCTACAAACTGAATTTTGTACCGAGGATCTAAGATGATAGCAATTGAAAGAATCACACTATATTTTGACCAATACTTGTCAAACTTGCCATACATATGACTTCCCATTATCCTCATAAAACTATCATTATCTGTCAATGCCTCCTTAAAAGTATGTTGAATTAGGAACACTTGGGTGAAATACAAATTAGCTATGGGATATGTTTACCAGAGAATAAGCAATTAACTTTATGAAACACTCTCAACAAATTAGAAATCTTATCTACTTTGCTTCATTCTTCTTGGGAAGGGCAATGTTTATAATTAAAATTATTCAACTGTAAATGAATAAATGTACGACAATAAAAAAGTGCACTGTCAAGCATAATATAAGTTGAATTCCACCTAGTTGGAACATCTCCTCGCAAACCTTTTTTACTTTCTAATGAAACTTGAGCAACACAATCCATGAACTTCTTTTTCCTTCCCGATGAACCTTTAACATATTTGATGCTTTCTCAAATTTTTATACTGATTCATCAATTTCTTTAAGTCCATCTTGGACTATCAAATTAAGAATATGAGCACAACACCGAACATGGAAGAATTCACCATCCCTCAAGAGAGCATTTTTAAAGTTAAGTTGACTCTTCAATAACTCAACAAAACAATCATTACTAGAAGCATTATCCAAAGTCAAAGAAAATAATTTCCTTTCAATTCCCCAATTAGTCAAAAATGTATAAATTTTCTCAGACAAGACAATACCAGTATGGGGAGGGGGCATGAGACAAAAGTTTTAAAATTTTTTTTTGTAACTTCCAATCTAGATCAACATAGTGGGTTGTGAGAGAAACATATCCATCAGTCGATATAGAAGTTCACAAATCAGATATCAAACAAATTCTTCCAGAAAGGGAGTCCAACACAATTTTAAGTTTATTTTTTTCTTTCTTATACATTTTTAACACATCTAACTTTGTTGTATTCCTAGAAGGCATCTTGATATTCTCATAAGCATACTTGAACATTGCTCTAATACCCTCATATTGGACAAATCGAAATGGTAAATCGTGCTTAAGTATTGCCTCAACCGCTAACTCACAAAATTTTTCAGGATCAAATTTTGTGGATCGCATTAGCATAGATCCTTGACCTTGACTTAGAAGTAATTGTCCAATATCCCCAGTGTCTTTTTTCACACATTTTTTCTATGTGAGTATGAATGTTACCAATTCCATGACTAGACCCACATATATATTTGATACCACAAATATTACACACAACACGTTTCTTGCCATCTGGATATTTTTCATTTAATACTGTAAAGTATTTTCATACTATTGAAGTCTTTTGTCGCTTACGATTAGATTTACCTCTTTCTGTAGTTGTACCAGTTGATGTCTGTGTTGTTGGAGCTATAACTACATTAGATTCATGTCCGACTTGATCTTCTTCATCAGAAATTATAATATTGTGTTCGAAAAAATCCATCAACTTAAAACAAAAAAATAGAGTTAAACTAATATCACCCCCAACACACATAACACACATAGCTAAATTTGTATCAGCATTCAAATGAAGATAGTGGAATTTGTTAAGCAATTTGTCTTCCTCATCAAGCATTCAAGCTACTATAAAGCAAGCCAATTTTTATGTGGTGTATTAATTATATAAGATAAAGAAAGAGGGAAAGTTCATTTCTAACATGTTTTATTTTTTTATTTTACAATCACATATCAATTTTTTTTTTTTTTTTTTTTTTTGCATAATCTAACTTAGAAAATACATGAATGTAAGTATGTAAATAGCAAAATTAACAACGAGACTCACATTATCCAATTTAAAATTGGGTGCTTCAATCATTTGTGCATGTTTCATTTCCCCTTACCAAATTTGCACTTTGACATTAAACTTCTGCAACAAAGTTGGAAGTATCTATGCTTGTTTTAATTTTCTTTTTTGTAACTGGAACACTTCTGTCATGAGCTAGAACAAGCTGTACTATGGGAGCGGCCAGAACAAAAGTTTGTTTAACACTAAACCGACGGTTCTAAATTAAGTTTCAACTATTCGATTTGTTTATAGTTTCAGCCGTTTGATTTGTATAAATAAAGTTTTAACAAATCAAGATCTAAAAAGAATGGAGATTCAGCCGACTAAAATACAGATCTAAAAAGAAACAAATCAACCACAAATCAAGCTTCAGTCGTTCATTCAATTCAACGTAGATGAAGATTTACCGACTAAAATACAGATCTAAAAACAAACAAATAAACCTAGAAATCAAGCTTCAACCATTCGTTCAATTCAACGTAGATGGAGATTTATCGACTAAAATACAGATCTAAAAAGACTAAAATCAACTAAATACAGATCTGAAATGTCTAAAGATTTACGGTGGTTAGCGACACTGTTCAGTTCAGCGTAGATAGAGAGAGGAGCAATACCAAAGCTTGGAGAGAGAGAGAGAGAGAAGAAAGAGAGAGAGTAGAGGTGGATGGCTTGGAGTGCTTCAGGCTTCAGTCGTTCAACGCAGATGACATTAGTTTAGGGTTTGAGAAAAATAACTTTATATATTTTCTGTATAGCTATCATTAAAAAAAAAATTGGTTAAGTTTTTTAAAATAATAATAATTTTTTTATTATATTAATTTTATTTAAATGAGTTAAATTAGTTATAAATGGATTAACAAGACTCACTCGAATACGACCCGTTTATTAAACGTGTTAAACGGATCAATCTGTTTATCACTTGAACCCGTTAATGTTTCACCAAAACCCGCTTAAGTTGTATCGATTCGTGTCGGTTAATTGTGTCGTGTTGGATTTTGACAGGCTTAATTCCAGTGGTGCAACGTGGTATGAACGAAAGCGTGCATTCCACAATGAGCTCATCGACTCTTATCACCCATTTGAACAAGCTGAACATGTAATTGTTGGTCTTGCAACTGATTATCCACCTCTAGGTGCTCATATCGAACCCACACTAATATGGCGACATTTATATGACAAACGTTGTGACCTTAAATTTTTTTGTCATCGGTATGGAATTACAGTACCAAAGGCACGTTTGACTGATATTTACAATTCATAGAATTCAAACAATCATGACGAGGTCATACCAAGGCTTGAACGTGAAAATTATCAAATGCAGCATTATCTTGATCGTTTTCATACACTCGATTATACAAAAACAGAGCATTTTGATCCTAAATATGCCGAAATTGAAATTTTAGAGGATCCATTACTTGTTTCTGATTCTGAACTTTTTGATTTCTCTAATTTGGACGATGATGCGTCTGACACTTTTATCACATCATATTTATGTGTATTCGATAATTCTTTATGTTGTTTTGAATATCTACCATATTATTTACATTTTTTTTACATGTATACGTTCTGAATTATTTATATTTTTATACAGCTTAATAAACATTAATTTCAACATGATCAACATTAAAAATAAAATTTTATTTTTATTTTATATATGTGTTTAAAATTATATAATAAAATGAAAATTAATTTTATGTCAACGTTTTCAATTTTTAAAGTTTGATTTGCTCAAAATTTAAGTATTTTTAAATGACCAAAATTTATTTATTGAATGTAATTAAATTTTTAAATAAAAAAAAACTCATCCTCTAAAAAAAAGAGGGAGTAAAATAGTTTTAAGAATCATTGTTAGAGAGCAAAACAATAAAACATCAGTAGGACAAATAAAAATTTATGTATTTTTAAATTATTAAAATTTATTTATTGAATATAATTAAATTTTTTAATAAATAAAAATTAAGCATTTTACTGATAAAAAAAAAAGAGAGAAAAAAACTTTCAGAAAGCGTTTTTAGAAATCGTCAATTAATTAAAACCGTCGGTCCAACTGATATTTTTAAATTGTGTTAGTAGTCGTATTGTTTATGCATAAAAACATCGGATATCTTTTGATTTAAAAAAATTACCCCACCTGACTTTTTAAAATACTTTCAAACTATCGCTCTTTTGTGAATATTTTTTTAAAATCCCTTGGTTTTGGGGTAAAAACCTCCCTGTTAAAAGGCCTATTGACCCCAAGTCCCCTACTACGCAAGTGAAGTCAAAAAGGAGCAAGACCTAGGACGATTAGGAAACCTCCAATGAGAGAAGAGATCTTCGGAGCTAAGTTTTTTTTTCGAAGTTATTATATTTCCCGTTCATTCCCATGATGATTAACTGCATACAGATCATTTTCAATCAGTTTTGCAGAAGAAGAAAATAACTGATCAAGAAGAGTCTGTCGTTCTAAGATGGCACAAGAATCAAGCTTTGATCGTCTCTGTGTTGATGATTTTTACTTCTCAGCACTCATGAGTGAGAATAATGAAGACGATCAAATTGTTCTGAGAGATGATCAAATCAATCCGATATCAGATTCCAAGTACGCTGAAGAATTGCAATTCCAAGAGGCAATAATGGCCTCTCTGATTAGTTCTCAAAATTCGAACAATTCTTCATCGAACAGTCTTGTTCCTTCTTCATCATCGACGATCCTACCAATTGCGATGGCGAATCCGGAACCGATGGGAGTAGCGAAAGAAGTTTGTGAATCATCGCAGAGCTTCTGCGAGATTTGTGCGGAAAGGAAAGAAAGCGATGACATGTTCAGAATTGACAAGTGTAGTCACTCCTTTTGTACTGATTGCATAAGCAAACATGTGGTGTGCAAGATTCAAGACAACATAAAAACTGTGAATTGCCCAGGTTTCGATTGCAAGAGTGTCCTTGAACTCGATAATTGCAGGTAGGATTGTCAATCAAATCTTATCGATTCATGTTCGTATCGTATGATACAGTTATTTATTGGGTTAATTGGTGTTGTTATTTTTAAGTTCGTGTCGTATTCGTGTTAATGAATAAAAGTGGGCTCTACTTGCAGGTCAATGATCCCCAATGACGCGCTTGTTCGGTGGGATGAGGTGATTTGTGAGTCACTGATTCTTGCTTCCCAGAAGTTCTACTGTCCATTTAAGGACTGTTCAGGCTTGTTGGTTAATGACACCGATGAAGTGATTAGGGAGTCGGAGTGTCCCATATGCCGGAGATTGTTCTGTGCGCAGTGTTACGTGCCATGGCATTCAGGGATTGAGTGTGAGGAGTATCAGAGACTGAATGAGGATGAAAGAGGGAGGGAAGATCTGTTGATGAGAGAGCTTGCTAGAGAGAAAAACTGGATGAGATGTCCTTACTGCAAATTCTATGTGGAGAAGACTGAGGGCTGTTTACATATGGTTTGCAGGTCAGTTTGTTTAATTCATGCGGAGAATTATATTTGTCATTTTGATGGTTGTAAGAGGCAAAAAATTGAGAATACCTCCTACACGGATTGAAAAATTGATGTGCTTCTGAACTTGATCTCCCAGCTTTCTCTCGCCTACAAAACGAACAAACTGTCCAAGATCGAAGTACTTCGATCGAAGGCACTCCTATGCTTAAGTAAGTAAAGATACTAGAACGAATGAAAGAAGACTAAGAGAGTTCAGTATACCTTTCACCTCGGCTCCTTTTGCTTTTTATAGACCATGTTCGGTTAAAGTTTTCTTGAATTTTGATTCAAGGTGACACACCTTGCTTCTAATTAGCGATTCAGTTTAGGAAGCTGCTGAAATCTCTCTGGCAGTTCCCTTGGCCTAGAATCAAGCTCTTAGTTCAACCAGAATGTCTGAATTGTAGGCATCTTTTTAGCACCACGTTTACTGTTTTAAACAGCTCGGCCGTATCTTATCTTCTGCTCGGCCGAGACAACCTAGCTATCTGTTTGGTCAAGTTTTATCCTCTACTAGGTCGTTCCAATATCAACTCGGCCCGGATAGCCTAGCTACTTGATTTGCTCGGCTGGGATTGCCTAGCTACTTGATCTGCTCGGCCGGATAAGCCTAGTTACTTGCTTGCTCGGCCCTGATAGCCTAGTTACTTGCTCTGCTCGGGCCAGATAGCCTAGCTACTTGCTCTACTCGGCCCGGATAGCCTAGCTATCTGCTCTGCTCTGCTGGATAGTTTAGCTACTTGCTCTGCTCGGCTCGGATAGCTCTAGCTATCTGCTCTGCTCTGCTAGATAGCCTAACTACTTGCTCTGCTCGCCTCGGATAGCCTAGCTATCTGTTCTGCTCGGCTTGGATAGCTTAGCTATCTGCTCGGTCGAATTTTATCCTTTGCAAGGTCATGGTAGAGTCATTGCAAATAACTCTTCTTAGCACGTTCAACGTGCCACGTGTTCAAGTCTAATTGTTAGATGATGATCAGAATTTATCGACCCCTTCAATGGTCTAAAGCATCTCCAACAATAAAAGTTAGTTTAGCTACTCACCTTTTTAATACGCACTCTACCAGATTTTTATATATTTAATTACTTCATTTAAATATTATTTATCATTTTTTTTGTATTATTATTATTTTTTTTTTGAGAGTAGTCAGAGGGAGAGAAAATGAAGGAAATGAAAGGAGAAGAGAAAAAATATTATGAAGTACTTATAAATGTTGTTATAGTGACACTCTAAACAACAAAATGTTATTTTAGATTCTCTGGAGATGTTCTGTTGGAATAGAATTCTAGGATAAAATAACTAAAATTTTGAAGTTTTTGTGTACTTTAGCTCTTCTCTTGGAGACGCTCTTATTAGATGACCAAGAGTAGAACATGCAAAGTTATGAGTTTAGGCTGAAGATCCTTTGCTGTTGAAAAAAACGACGTTTTGATTTAAAACAATTTCATTTTGTTAATTAGAATGATGTCATTTTAAATCAAAACTATGTCGTTTTAATCAACAATGCCTCTGTTGTTAATTTTTAAGACCAGTGGAGCTGTACTCAGTGAGTTTAGATGCTTATGGGATCATTGTATATATAGAAGGGATCATGACTCAATAGGGTAGTTTACGTCTGATATGATCTTGAATGGGTTTTTCTTACGGCGCGATCACTATATCTTTTCTTTTTCTTTATCTCTCATCTATGGAAAGAGGGAAAAGAAGGGAATGATACGTGGTGTGGTATACCTGATTGTTTAGTTAATGAGTTGTACATAAATCGACATAGTCCATGTATATATTCTTTGGAGCTAGAACCAATCAATAGAATGAAATTCAATAATGGTAAACCTAAGGGCGTGACACGAGCATACTAAGTTTTCAGAAGTGAAGAGAGCCCGCGATGTGGTGTTTCATTTTGGTCTACAAGATTATGCATTCTTCGCTGAGGTCGGTTCTTCAGTTTCTTCATAGGGATAGCATAATAACTGTTTAGTACCTGATGTGGTTGATCAAAGGAGTGCAGGTTTCTGCAGCGACTCAATTACCTATTTTACACAGTAAAACTTTTCGATTAAATGCTTGAATATACAGTTTAGCATATGTACAAGACCCGTCAACAGGCCAGGATGGGCCTGTCCAACCTGACAGGTAACTTTGTGGGAGCGGGCTGGGCTGTCCGGCCTGACAGTTAGCTGCATTGTAGCGATGATTTGATCAGGCAAGCCCACCAAAATACTACCACACACAACTACCGTCATGGTCAACCCGAATGGTCCTTTAGCCGGGTGTCCATTGAGCCTGGCGCAACTGGCCATTTGTTCAGAAATTATTTTTTTGAAGTTTCACTGATTAATCTTCAGACCATGAGCCTTCAAAAAAATTAGGACCCATGAACTTTCTCGTTGCGCTATCAGATTGCCTGTGTGATATCGCTTGTCGGGCTAACTAGCTCATCAACTGTTGGATGGCCCTGCTAACAGGATAGTCCGTGGGTCTCAAGCCATTTGCTGAGCGTTACTTATGTCAAACATGCAATAGCTTCAATCTATTGTGGTCTGATAAATGAACTTGCAAGACTTGGGTTGTGCAGTTTCAATCTATTGTTGTTTCCAGCACAACCAGTATCTATAACCTGCTCAATTTGAGAAAATGAATAATGTGCATCTTGATTGCTCTGGCTCAAATTAAGAAGCTTTGGATTAAGTCAGAAATTGGAAGTCTCCTTGTTTGGTGACTGGTGTTATTTGTTGCAGGTGTAAATTCCAATTCTGCTATGCATGTGGGGGAAAATGGAGTGATACTCACAGCGGTTGCCAGGGACAATGATTGCCAGTGGGGTGAGTCGCATGTTTATGGAGATGTTGAATAGCTAATATAATATAGAGGGAACGTTCCTGGCCTCTTCTAGGAACAGAGGCAATCCAGCATACGAGACTTCCATCATATAGAGTTTGGGAAGAATCATATCTACGTAGTTTGCTCTGCTTGGCCAGAGATTGATTCGTGCTCTCGCCTGTTCTATGGGTCTAGTAAATTTTATCCAGAAAGATAAATTTGCATGTTAAATGTTGATATTGTCAAACTGTGTTAGGCCAAGACCTGTTTGTGTTGGTCATGAAGTGCAAATGCACCAATATATGGTTTTCTTCTACTCAATATTCGCCAACATACATCTGAAGTCATTGGTTGATCGAGCCATTAATTCAGCTAAAGAGGCCCTTTGCCATTTTGTTCACCAACATTGGGTTCCCTAAACCTAGCTGGTTCTTTGGCTATGCTTGAAGACTATGTGCTCGGCTTTACTTGTAATTTTGTTTCTGTTATCAAGATGTAGACAATGACTGATCTAATGATGTTCTTGCAAGCTTTCAGAAAGGAAAATGGAAGCCTTATTTAATTTCCATTTTAAAAAGTCTTTTTTTCTTGACCACTAACTAAGTGGTTAAAATTTTTGCCTATTTGCTTTAAAGTTGATGGTTTGAATATGAGAGTAACCTCTTAGTACATGTAATATCTAGATTACCCCTTCGTGCTCGCATTAGTAGGGATGACACATGATTTGAATGATCTATAATAAGCCCTGCCCGAGAAATCATTCAAGGTAAAAAGTTATAACAAAAGAAAATGATAAAAAGGGTAATTCCTCACGTGCCAATAATGGTGAAGAAGGTCCTAAAATGCAACAGTATAAGGGGGGAGAATTGAGAATTGAAAATTGTTGTATGATGCCTAACATTAGGCGTCGATTCACTCATAGACCCCCAAAAATTCTATTTTGTGGTACAGTACAAAAAAAAAAAAAAAAAAACTCCGGTGCCATACATATATCCTATGTTTATTTGTCAATGATTTAAGTTATGCCTTCCGTGATCTTTCTTTTTTGTCTTTTGAATTTTCGTATACTTTAACCATGCTAATTAAGGCCCCCTTTTTTGGAATAAATATGGGGTGTAACGGTGACATTACGTATCATTGTCAATTATAAAATAACAAATAATATTGATGAACCTCACTATTTCAACAGTAGATTGCTGGAGAAATCGGTCCAAACTTTGCGTTCTTGGCTTTCCTTCTTTCTTATACTTGTTTATCTTCTTTTGCTTGATTTCATCTTCCCTTGATTTTTTCCTCTTTTTTTGATTTTTTATCCTTCTGCATGGGTAAAAATCCGTCAATAATTGAAATATGTTGAGGTGCGCCCCTAGCCTTCGAGTATCATCCAATCCGTGAGCTGTAAGGCAGAAAAATGTTAGAGGTACCCTCGACATTGAGCCAAGGGAGGCCCCTCCGATGCCTAAGTCAGTACTGCAATCAATACCTGAATAGGCAAGTGTATAAACTAGAAAAATAATATAGGTGTGTATATGTGAAATATAGAGCCGAGGTGCTCTTACTTGAGGCCCCCTCTTTTTTGGATCTTTACCCATATATATAGAGAAGATTAGAGAATCACTCACAATATTGTACAACCATCCATATAGGGAGATAGGCATGAACTAGCCTACTAGAACACTTATTATCTGTCATATACTTATTGTAGTAGATTCCACTTGTGATATATGTCAATTCACTTATACTCCTTCCTTGGGAGTGGGGCTAGTGGGCCTACCTAACAAATAATGTTTTGTCAAATGCCTTCCAGCTTTTATTTCCTTTGAATACTCAAGAAGAGATGAAAGCTATGCCAAATACTCATGTCTCTAGGGATGCTATCCACACCTTTTTTTGGCGAGGTGCAATTGGAGGGAGATATGCCGAGATCCACTATATGTTGTCAAGTGAGCATGGAGCCTGAATTCAATAGATGATAACCTGTGTAGAGTCTGAATATACTCGTCACTTACAACAGAATACCAAGATCAATAAACGTGAAGCTCAAATATTCTATAGTCAGTGAGTGATATCTCAATAGTTAAGACAATGCATCTGCTTGGTGTCACATATGACATTTCCACAACATACAATAGTCCTAGGTTTGAACAATAACAATAAATACATAAGAAACCCATCGGGCCATGCCATAACAAAGTGCTTATTAAGAGGCCAAATCCAAATGATGAAGATAACCAAATCATGACAGATAAGCTCATAATAGAATCCCATGAAAGATAATAATAGCTGAGTCATGAATGAGACAATCATGAGGCGTCTTCTAATGCAAATAGATTCAACGAGAAAGGTCTATAATAGATGTCGCTGATCCGTTGAACAGAGACCATATAAGCTTAGCCCCTGAAGTGCAACCCAATAGGCCTGAGGAAGAATCGAATAAACCTGGCCCCTAAAGGACTGAATTCAAAGATTCCTGGAAGGGGGACCGAATATAGAGATCTCAAACGTATCTCTTGAGGCCGAGCAATAATGAAGTGCCTTATTGAGGGGTTGAGTGATGGAATACCGAATATAACCATAACAAGCCACTGAAGAGAGTCGAGTCCTGAACAGGACAATCATAACTAGACCTCAACCTCACCCAAACAAGACAATAATCTCTGAACCCCGAGAAGGGTTACTATAATCGAATGCGACAAACGCCAAGCATGAGCGAGCCTAAAGAGGACAATAATAGTCGGCCCTCTGAAGAGGGACCAAATAACCATGACCCTTGAGAAAGATCAAGATAAGTCTGTCCTTGTAAAGAAAGGCTGAATACACTAGGTCCTCTAAAGAGGGATTGAATAATCTTGGTTCCTTTAGAATGTCCATAAAAAAGGCCCGAACATATCTGTTCCTTGGCCTCGACAGTCTCAAGTTTGATGATCAACTGGGTGTTGAGTCTTGCCCTTTCTTATCATGTTCAATTAACATTTAATTGAAATAAATAAAAGCGTACCTTATCGAACTAAGTCTTGAATATATCAAACTCGTAGTTAGGCAATTCAAGGCTCCTTCAGTGAGACTCTTCTCGAGAGGGTCTTCATGTCCGACATGAATGTTGACGCTGGGTCAAGCTTTCCCTTGTAACTATATTACACTAGGTCTAGGGTCTCACCCAAAGTCTCACGTCACCTCCTTCAACAAGGAGTACTCTCGAATCCAAGTCCTTGAACTTGTTCCCAAGAGATTTTATTCCTACATTAAGACTTTTGGTGCTTTGGCCAAGCAAAGGGTTACCCGTGTCTATGGCCCGGAGCCCATCAAATGCCTAATCACATAGGGTTTTGAGTGCTTTGGCCATGGAAAGACTTACCTGTGTTAGAGGTTTGACCCCGAGTCTCATGTCACCTCCTTCAACAAGGACTACTCTTGAGTCCAAGTCCTTGAACTTGTCCCCAAGAGGTTTTATGCCTACATTAGGACTTTTGGTGTTTTGGTCGAGCAAAGGCTTACCCGTGTTCAGGGCCTGAAGCCTACTAGGTGCCCACATGTATGAGAAATTTCTTTGAGACTTGGTCACTATTTCTGCTTGTCTTTGCCGAAAATGGTGATAATCCGTAAGGAGTGATCACAAAATTACCTCTAGACCAATTTTGGGCGATGGATTAAATACTTGGGACCAACCATTGATGCCTATGGATAGGGCTGAGTACCTTGGTATAACAAACTTTCCATATGGCGCTATCTATCACTTGCTTGACTTAAATAACCCAAGAGAATTCTTGAGCCCAAGGACAAACCATAGCCTGATGCTTGTTGTGAAGCCGAGCACCACTTGAAAAGAGTTTCACTCAACTAATACCAAGGTCGAAATAGTGTTGTTAGTTGCAGAGAGACATTCAAGAGAGGAGACAGAGTGAGGTCTCTTGTCTGGAGGGGGTGCCGACCACCACTTGATGGGTTGACCACCCAAAATATTATGGGTTTAGATAATGTCAAGACCTATAGTCGAGGCCAACAATCTGAGAGCTTTGTTCCGAGAACATGTGGCTTCGGGATATATCCCCTCGCTGTGAGCAGTCCCCCGATGTCATGCGAAGGGGACTTTTGCAGCTGAGATACCTTGATGATGCCAAGAAGTTAGATGCTACAAAGTGAGTCTTTGGACAAGTTTAGACTCCGATTGTGCTAGTTTCCAATTAGCTCCAGATTGGTATGCCGACTATCCCCAAGATGTTGCATTTTATTGGCCATAATGTCGATTAATGTACAACAGTTCTGACCACCATTTAAGTGATGTTGAGGATGTTTGTTTCCTCGGGGAAGTGGAATATGTGCTAAGGGATTTCCAAGATGAAGAGCCCGAGGAAAGACAAGCTGGTTTTTAGTCGATGAACAAACTGATCCAAATCATGAAATAGATATTCAGCCTCCATCAAATCTGTTAAGCATTAAGAAGCTCATTATAGTTCAATGGGCATCAGATTAGGGAGACTGGTGGTTGTTTAGAAGCTTTGGCAATCTTCATGATGTTTGACCAAATGCCTGGAGCGATTTCTCTTCGGGGGCGAGCTGTGGGGTCATTATAGTTGTAATTACAAAGACTCAACTGGCTGGAAGTGTTGAGTAGGGAGCTGAGAATCGAGATAATATACACGATGATGGGTCGATTTGAACAAATTAGTTATCCTTTGATGGCGCTGATCAGTATTGCAATGATGTTGAGCATATTTCAAGTGGCTTTGAGCATATTTTCTTGGCTGAAATAGCATTTGGGTGGCAGACTGCCCTACTGGGTATTGTTAAGCCGCCAAATATTTGTCCTTGTGTGCAAAAATGAGTTTTAGATGGGTTGCCATCCTACTGTGACGAAAATTTGAAGCCTGAGGTAGCACTAGTAAGTTAATGTGGTGAGCAGTTCCTCTATTTGTACATTAGTGAGTGCCCAAGTATGTTTATTCCTTTGAAGATACAAAGAAGATGCTACATTCCAAAAAACTTACAAGAGTAGAGAACCCGAGCAACGATGGATAGATCAAGTAGTTGGTTTTGGTTGGTGGGTTGATCATTTTGGGGCTTAAGAAGCTGAGAGCTCCCCGACGAGTGCAAACCACCAATGTGTCAAGAATATGGCCCCCGAGAGCTAGACAGATAAAGTGATTAGTCATAAGTGAGAAACTTGTTCTAGCTAGGTCTTGTTGATAGCTTTCTTTGACCAAAGAGATTATCATAGCAGGAGATAGAAAGTGCTCTATTTTCTTGGAGTCATATTCAGCGGTGATAATAGCCAATTCTTCGATAACGTTGATAAGAGGAATTTCTTGTCTTAGTAGAATAAACCCTGACTGCACGAGTCAGGGTCATGTTCCTTGAGTGCTTGGGGAACTGTTCATATAGAGCCAACGTTTAGTGGTGGACTGATCATTCTTCTACCTTCGTTGAAGAATTGGTCTCTGGTTGATAGGCCACCCACTTCTCACAGAATGCCTGACCATTTTCTAAATGCCCAACATTTGCTCTATGAAGGGATTCTTGCAACTAGTTTGGTGAATGCTAATTCAAGACACACACCAGCACACCAAGAGTATAACTATCTTGGATTTGAAGCTTGCTATGTAACTTGAGGCATCCATTGAAGGCCGAGTCAACCATTATTGGTGTCGGCCGACTAATTTGGCCCTGTTCATGCTAGCGTTTGGACCATAAATGGTTGTGATCTGTTGTTGGTGTGATGCACACCGAAGTTGTTGTGGGTTTTGCATCAAGATTATCTTGGAGAGCTTTGGGAGAAGTCGGTCATGCCAACAGCTTCTCAGAATCTATGGTGGTGCTTGAGACGAATCACCACTCCCTGATCTTCTCAAGTGTGCCAACGTTAGACCCAAATGCAAGCCCTGCAATACTCAAGAACAAAGAGAGTTGTCCTTTTCTTTAATAGAAAGCTTTATTTCTTTCCTTTCACAATATTTACTAGTGGTCAACACTCAACAGTGCCTAGATTCAAAAGAATTCTTTTGTCACAGGTGAGCACCGCAAACAATGCTATTTGATTGCCTTTATGCTCTGGAATACATGTGTAAGGTCATTATGTGTTGTCACTGTTAAGTGCTACTTAGAGCAAAATGTGCAGTCATACTAGCCTTGCTAGTGGCAAAGCTCACTTGACCCACTGAAGTGGGTCTGTCAAAGTAAGGTAAACCAAGACTTGTTTTTTTTTTTTAACTTAAGCTTATATAGTTTCGTTCATAGAGAATCCTGAGCTTAAGTCGGCATCTGAGGCTAGACCGAACTATACAAATAGCATTATTCGAACTTCGTTAAAATATATGAGGAAGGAAACCACTTATCTCTGCACTTGTCAAACTGTTTGCACGGAGATATAACATAACAGGCATTCTGAAGTCTGTCGACATACAAAATAATGAAAATGGTACGTCAGAGCTCCTGAGTTGAACAAATATAGAGGCCGAGCACCTCCTTATAGATTCTTAGGTCATTTTGTAATGACAATGATACCCTAAATGTTCCCACTGCCGAGGCCTTGCATTTCTTTATGGGTATAGATAACTTTGATAGAAGAGCATTACTTATAAAAGTCCAAATACTGGTACTAAACTACGCGAAGGCTTTCATGGTGAGGCCTTCTAATGATATCATATTCCATGTCCTATCAGTGCGTAAATATCAAACACTGAATTGTGTCCACCCCCATAAATAAAGTAGGAAATTCCGAACTTGAAGATCACCGAGCTTTGTGGACCAGCCAAATAAATGTAATGGAACTTCAAGAATAAGACTTAGGACCAACTATATTCATGCAGAAACCTTTATGGTGGGTCATGCAGTAAACATGATTCTATACTTCTAAGCATCTGAAAGGAAGACTGAGTGCTATAACTCGAAAGACCGAACTCCAAAAGTTTGATCAAATGCAAGGGAGCGAGATGCATAAGTGATATCAAGCTTGAGCCGGGCTCACGAGCCAGATGATTCATAGATCTAGGGGACACACATGCTTCGTTTTCCACAGATGGCGCCAAATTGTACAGGTAAAAATCTGTCAATAGTTGAAATATGTCGAGGTGCACCCCTAGCCTTCGAGTAGCATCCAATCCGTAAGCTGCAAGTTAGAAAAAGGTTAAAGGGACCCTCGATGTTGAGCCAGGGGAGGCCCCTCTAATGCTTAAGTCAGTACTATGATCAACACCTGAATGAGCGTGTATAAACTAGAAAAATAATATTGATGATTCACAAAATTGTCTTGTGCAAGATCGACAGTCAAGAAGGTGAATAGGAGCAATCAATGAGCAACAAGCAATCGATGGCAAAAATAGTAAATAAGAACTCAGAGATTTATAGTGGTTCGGTCTTGAATGACCGACTCCACTTTTGGGAATGACAGCGGTGGCCAGTGTTCTTTATTGATGAGTGATGGTACTCTGAAGAGTTACAGTATTTTAAGGGAGAATAAGAGAGAGCAGTGTGTATAAGAGTGGGTGTAGAGGTTTTGGAGGCCCTCTCTCAATGTTGAGAGGGCTTACATTATATAGCTAGGGTAAGCTAGCAGAGGCAATGACGTGAGGGAGAAGAATTTTATTGCTTTGACAAGTATTGTTATGGTAGGAGATCTTCTATGCCTATCTCCAGATTATCTTCCCTCATACTTTTATTCATCCGGAGGAGAGCATTAGTTGGATTGAGCTTGACCCTTGTCTTGGACTTGGACTTGTCTTAAGTAGGCTTGGCTTGGACTCGGATTGGAGTACCAAGGTGAAGAGGAACAAGAGGAGGGGCGCCTAAGGGCTCCCTCATCCTCCTCCTACTTTGGTCGTTGGCTTTTAGTGCTATCCTCTTGGTGTCTTCCTCAATGGGTTGACATTGGACGCTTCTTTGGGCTTTCTCGATTTATTTAAATTGGGCTTGGCCCAATAAAATTCGAGCTCGTCATTTGCCCCCCATGCCCTAAGCCTCTAAATTTCAGTGAGAGGAAGGGGTTGTGTGCATGTGCTACAACTGCACCGGAGTAAGTCAGATTTTTCTTGTATTTCTTTCGGTACCATAACAAGTTCATGGGAATTAGGAGTTCAAACAGTTATGGAGGAGAGAAGCGAGGAGGAGTCCACACCCTTGATATCATAGGAGACTCCCATGGAGGTGCTTTGGGCGGCGCCCACGTTGGAGATGGGAGAGGTGAAGAGGGCTTCAATGGTGCTCCCTTGGAGAAGCAGCTGAAGAATCCGAGGAAGCACTTGGTGGGTGACGCTCATGGTGTGCATGTGAGCTGCTGGGCGGTGCCATGTGGCTGAGGTGGGCGCCCAGGCAATGAGGCAGGTGCCCAAGGCAAGAGGTAGGCGCCCAAGGGCGAGAGGGACTGCTAGAGCATTGAAATTCGGTAAAACTTCGAACGACCATAACTTTGCGCACGGGAGTCCGTTTGAGGCGAATGATTTTTTTGAATTCAAATATTTTTTCGAGATCTACGACATACAAGCAATTGAAGGCAATTTGGTCAGCTAATTTTCCCAAAAAATGCTTCTATCCCTCTGAATTTGAGTTTTTAGCACAATTCAGTGAAACTGATCGATTTTTTTTATATATATCCTCGTCTATAAATAGAGGTCACTGTTCATGTCTTGCTCATTCTTCTCCCCTTCCCAATTGTTCTGTCCAAAGGCTGCCTCCTCCAAGCTTCTTCAAGGAGTTGTTCAGTCAAGCTTCCTTAAGAAGCTTCACACCAAGCTTCTTTAAGAAGCTTTAGCAAGGCTTCCTTGAGAAGCCATTCTGCCTCTCTAAATAGGCCATTTCAAGAGTTCATTATTCAACACCCATACCACCTTCATTACTCAAACCCATCTCCCATCATTCAATATCCATGGAAACCAGGAGTTCAAGGAAATTGGGCAAAATGTCGAAGAGTTCTAAGGGGTTGGTCTGAGGACCAGGCGGCTCCAGTAGTTAGGTGGGTGGCACCCATGATGGTAGAGGGGTAGTGGGTGGCACCTATGGAGTGGAGGTGGGCGGCGCCTCTTTGCTTGTTGTTGGTTCCCAAGCTTTGGGCAGTGGAGTCGAGGAACAGAGAGGAGAAAATAGAGGCAGTGCCCACACTTCAAGCGGCATTGGGTATGATGCAGGCGAAAGAGTGCTTGGCCTTGTCGAGGAGCAGCATAGAAAAAGTGCACCAGAGGTCCCTGTGGGCGGCGCCCAGGCCTCAGGCGACGCAAGGGCTTGGGTGATCTCCCTTCAGACTTCGGAGGCTTGGGACTTTCTCCTCGTGGTGGTTTTGGCGTGGCCTGGAAAGCTGGTGAGCGACCCTTCGAAACTATTAGTACGAGATTTGGCACGAGCAAAAAGGCTTCAATTAATCCATTTGGTGCATCGAGAGGGACCCTAGACATAGGTGGGCAGCGGAGTGGATCTTCAAAGGAGACAGAGGGTGCCGGTCATGGGCTGGACGGCGCCACAGGCGACGCCCATGGTGCGTTGGGCAGCGGCCTAGACTCTACAGTAGGCACCCCAGGCGTAGTGCAGTCCCCCCTTCGCGAGTCCAAAAAGCGATCGATCACCGATCTGCATGGGACTAGCTCTCAAGGTATGTTGCAGTATTCTTTTTACACTTTTGTTGTCATAATTATTTTCTTGAGCTACGGCCTGAACTTACTTTTGCGGATATTCATCCAGGCGAGAGGGAGAATTCTCGGGACTCCGACGGAGGTCCAAGTGCTGAAGGAAGCGACGATTCCAAGGTAGCTTCTATACTTAGCTTGCTTGACTATGATGAAGATATTGTCGAAATAGTTTCATCATATCGTATTCCGCCCTGTGTGACTTACCGTCGCGCTAAGGCCAATGAGTCTGCATGTTGTGATTCTTTGGGTGAGATTGTCGTTTACGAGGGCATGTTGGAGGCGGGCCTTCGGTTCCCTATCCCCGGACCTATATGTCGGGTTCTCGGGCACTTGTCTCTGGTTCCAGGGAGACTAGCTCCTAATGGTTAAAGGGTGATTCGACATTCTTGCCTTGTGGCGGTTGGTGCATGATGCTACCGTCCCTCCTCCATTCGAGGAGTTTCTGGCTACATATACACTGTCGAAAAATCCTACTTCTCACTAGGGGTGGTACCGCTTCATCCCAAGATCAGGCAAGTTTATCGGCGGGCTTATGTCTAACCTTCATAAATGGATAAAGAAGTTATTCTTTGTCGGAGGCGAGTGGGCCTCTGAGTCCGACCGTGACCTTGTGCCCACACGATGGGATACAGTCCCAAAGATAAAGCAAGGTAAGAAATTTTTGCCCTTAATTTGTGTCTCCATCCTCATGTATTTATTTTTATGGTGCAATTGTCTTCTTGTAGCTGCACCGACTCTAACTCCGATTTAGGAGAGGCTGCTCGAGATGGTTCGCAACAACCCGACCAAGGATTTTCCAAGATTATGCTGGCGTCTGGCACCTCTATAGCTCCTTCTAGGCCGAGAAAGAAAGGTACTTGATCCTTTCTCTTTTCATTTTGTAGTCTTCTTAAAGACTCAATGTGGCAGGCTTTTTGAATTATGTTGGCTCTGCAGGTCCCCCCATTGATAGGTGGATGGTGGGGGAAGTTCTTACTTCTAGGGTGGCATCTTCTCTTCCTCCTTCTTCCAAGAGGGCGAAGTCCAGTACCCCCAGCTCTTCTCAACCGAGGTCTACCAGTCAAGCTAATCTCACAGAGGCTGACCTAAGTGATTTTCCTCCTTCTTCTCTGGTTAATGCCTCCCCACCCCCCGAGAGACTACTCTAGCGCTGCTGCAGGTGTTGAGGCTCTGGCGCCACCTTTCGTTAGGACTGTCATCTATCCATGGTTTTGAATAATTATATGACCAATCTAGATAGCACTGAACCTGAGATTGTCAAACTAATAGTTTCAGGATTCACAGGTGTTCTTAGAAATTGGTGGGATAATTATTTAACCCAGGAACAAGAGACAGTATCATTAATGCTGTTCTCAGAGATGATGAAGGCCTTCCAATCTTTGATGAAAGGGTTAGAACAGCTAGACCTGATGGATGTAATACTCTTATATTCACCATCATCAAACACTTTGTTGGCACTCCTAGTAGCATAACTGCCAGGATTCATGACCAACTGACCAACCTGAAACTGCTCAGCCCAGTAGGCCAGCGCCCAATCTGCTTTGGTTATTTGGCCCGTAGCCGTATCAACCACTATTAAACCATTAACTTTTACCCAAATGGCCCAACAGCACCTGTCAGGACCACTAGTGCCATGACAAACCCCTATAAAGCCTCACAACCTTTTGCAGCCCAATCAGGTCCAAAGGTTGATTATGTCAAAGCTTATTCCCAGAATGTTCTAGCCATTGAACTAGCCCATTCTAAATACAAGGATCCAAAGACCTTGTAAAGGCCTACCTCCCAGAAGGATGGACCTATGTTCCAGTAGACTTGGAAAAACCCCATAGTTTTTACCAAGATATTCTCTACTACACTAAGTCTATTTTTACCAAGCCCATCCTTGATAAGATAAACCCAAATAAGGTTATCTATCATAGTTTGTATATTACCAAAATCATTTCTGTTGAGGAATGGGGTTCTCACCCTCTTTACTCCGAGAACTTCCTTTTCACACCAGACGATTCAATTACTATGACTACATTGAGTCATGGTCAAAAATATTACTCTACCAGATGAGGATTTGTCCCATTCATGGTTCTTAATTTTCACAAAGATTTCAAAAGTCATATTCCTGCATGGTTTAGTCAGTGGTGGCATCATCATGGTCCCATTGATGAAATATTTCCAGCTGATCTTAAAGATTAGATTAAGATCTTTTACTCCCTTTACCGTCCTAGTAAACAGGAGTCCCTAGGACCAGCTAGGCGGTCCCACTTCGGGTGCTCCCCCATTATCTATGCTATGAGACATGAGGTTGGCAAGGAGAGATAATGTGATTTTGTGACCAGCGTCGAGGCCCAAGAGATCGTCTCCTAAGGTCCTGAGGGCATGATTAATGCCACTGTTGAGGGTTTTGCTTTGGTATGTTTTATACCCCCTGCTTCGCATCTAGCTTCTTTTTCATATTCTAGCTTATTTTATGATTTTCCTTGTACTCTTATCTTTGAATGCCTACAGGTGGTTGTTGCCTTGCCTGACATGTTTAATAACACCTTGCAAATCAGTGATGCGATCGACAACTTGGCTAGGGAGAGACAGGCGCAAGAGGCTGCTGAGGAACAACTTAGGCTTGAGCGACAGACACGAGAGGAAGCCGAGAAGCAATTGAGGCTCGAGCGGCAGGCACGAGAGGGTGCCACTGAGGAGCTAAAGCAAGCGCATAAGAGGGCTGCTCAATTTGAGGCTGACCTTCGTGTAGCACTTGAGAGAGCCACCAAGGTAGAGGCTCAGAGGGACGCTGCTGAGAGGGCTAGGGCCACTACTTTCATTGGCGGCTACGAGGAGCTCAGGAGGAAAGCCTCAGCAGCATTCTCTTATTGCGATCTTTCTGACCTTAAGCCTTATGAGGCCCCTGAGTCTGATGATGAGGACTATGTGAGTGGAGGTAGTGAGAGTCACTAGGAGTGTGGTGCCTTTGCATTTTTTGTTCTGTTGACAGACTATGTCTATCCTTTTGTAAAGAGTTCATGGACTTGAACACAACTTTTGTAATGGTCTACGACTTTTGAATGGAATACAACTTTTTGAAGAAAATATTGACAAATTTTATTCCATAATTCAAAGTAAATATTTGAAGAAAAATGACTAACATAGAAAATTGACCAACAAGGTAAATAACCTACACAATGGACACCAACTCATGACTTACTGCCCACAGCTACTGATAGTATTTCTTTAGATGTTCTGCATTCCATGGGTGGCCCAGGACCCTTCCTTCAAAATTCCAGATTCTGTAGGTACCTGGTCTTACTACCTCCGTGACCGTGTATGGTCCTTCCCAGTTGGGTCCTAGTTTTTCTTCTTGGGAGTCCTTGGTAGATAATATGACCTTTTTGAGAACCAGGTCCCCAAGTAAGAAAGTGTGAGGCTTCACCCTCGAGTTGTAGTACTTAGTCATATGACACTTGTACTCTATATTCCTGAGTATGGCTATCTCCCTCTCCTCCTCTATCAAGTCGAGGTTGATGCGGAGGCCTTCTTCATTACTGGTAGGGTCATAGTTCTACACCCTAAAGGAGTGTACCCTGATTTCAACGGGTATCACTGCCTCTATTCCATAGGCCAGAGAGAATGGGGTCTTGCTCGTAGGAGCCCTTGGTGTCGTTCAATAGGCTCATAACACTCCTGGGAGTTCATCTACCCACTTCTCTTTTGCAGACTCTAGTCTGGCTTTCAAGTTGCGGAGTATGGTCCTGACGGTGACCTCTGCTTGCCTGTTCGCCTGTGGATGGGCGGAGTTGGAGTGGGGTTGTTTGATCTGCAGGTCTGCACAGAAAGTGTTGCAAAGTTTGTTATCAAACTGTTTGGTGTTGTCACTTATAATAGCATGCTGTATCTCGAAGCAGTAGACTAGACTCTTCCATATAAAGTCCTTTATCTTCTAATCTATGATTCTAGCTAAGGCTTCAGCTTCTGCCCACTTGGTGAAGTAGTCGATGGTTATAACTACGAATTTGCACTGGCCGCAACTCCCAGGGAGGGGACCTAAGATGTCGATCCCCCACATGGAGAAAGTTCATGGACTCTAGATGGTGGTGAGCTCTTCCAGTGGTTGTCTAGGCACGGTTGCAAAGCGTTGACACTTATCACATTTTTTTACAAAGTCTAGGGCGTCTCGTATCATAGTAGGCCAATAATACCCTTGTCTGACTGCTTTATGGGCTAATGAATGCCCTCCTGAGTGATTCCCACATATCCCCTCATGGATCTCTCTCATGGCGTAGTCTACCTCCTCTGGGGTGAGACAGCGGAGTAACGGGAGAGAATGACTTTTCTTGTAAAGGGTGTTTTGCAGTATAATATACCTGGATGCTCTCATCCTCAACTTTTTGGCTTCCACTAGATTGTCTGAGAAAGTGCCCTCCTCTAGGTAAACTCAGATAAGAGTCATCCAGTTGGACTCCGATGATGCACAGTGAACCTTGCCCTCCTCTAGCTTGGAGGTGCTAAGCTCAAACCGATAACTTGTCAATGTTGGGCCCATAAGTATATTGGCAGAGGCAAATTTGGCGAGGGCATCTGCCATGGCATTCTCCTCTCGAGGTACATGGTGGATCTCAAAGTTGGCAAACTTCGTGAGGAGGGCTTGGACCACTGAGAGGTACTCTTGCATCCTTTCTTCCTTGGTTTCAAAATCTCCCCTCATTTGATTGACTATGAGCTGAGAGTCACTATGTGCCATAAGGTTGAGTGTTTCCATCTCCAAGGCTAACCTTAGGCCTGATATAAGGGCCTCATACTCTGCTTGATTATTTGATGTGGTGAAGTGTAGGGAGACTGCATACTTCAAGGGGGGTGCCATGAGGGCTGATCAGCACGAGTCTGACTCCGCCACCTTCATTGGTAGAGGATCCATCGACATAGAGTTTCTAGCATGGCATAGCGGATGATGTAGGCGATGCCTGGAGAGAGGGAAAGGTGGGGAGTGATGGAGGCTAAGAAAGTTGCACCCCAAGTGAGGTAGGCGGTGCCCCGAGCCAGGTGGGCGACTCCTTAGGCCTAATGGGCGGCGCCCAGGTCTGTGGCTCTGCCTCCTTTTCCTTCTCATGGTCATCAGGTCTTCTTTTAGCTGCAGGTCCTGCCTTCTGTTGGATGGAGTTAGTATGCACTAAGCAAGCGGATGCAAGGATGTCTGCTACCTCCTCCAGTATCGGTGTGGACTCTACTACAAAGTCTGCAAGTGCCTATGCTTTGATGGCAGCCCTCGACTAGTACTGTACATCGAATTCACTCAACTCCACAATCCATTTGAAGAGTCTGCCTGAAACATCAGGCTTTCCCAAAATTCTTTTAAGCGGTTGATCTGTGACAACCACAATGGTGTGGCTCTGAAAGTAGTAACACATGTGTCTTACGGTAGTGACGAGGGCGAGAGCTAACTTCTCCAGCTCTGAGTACCTCACCTCTGCCCCTCGATATGCCCGGCTGACATAGTAGACTGGCTTCTGGATTCCTCCATCCTCTTTGATGAGGACAGAACTTACGGTAGAGGATGAAGAGGAGAAGCAATGGTAGAGAGTCTCTCTTGGTACAACATGAAAGAGTAGTGGTGGTGTGATGAGATAGGCCTTGAGCTTTTGGAAGGCGTCCTCTGCCTCAATGGTCCACTGGAAAGACCTGCGGACTTAGAAAAAAACCTGTTGAGGGCGGCTACTCTCTCGTTGAGGCGCGGGACCTCTTTGATTGAGGCAGGAGACTTCATCTCCAAGATAGCTTTGATTTTATCCGGGTTGGCTTCAATACCCCTTTCGTGGACCATGAAGCCTAAGAACTTCCCTAAACTGACGCCAAAGGCGCACTTTTCAGGATTCAACTTCATCTTGTAGGCTCTCAACACATCGAAGGTCTCTTGGAGGTGTGTTACATGATCTGTCGCTGTTGCGCTCTTTACCAACATGTCATCTACATAGACCTCTATCGTTTTTCCTATCTGGGCTTCAAACATCCTGTTGACGAGGCGCTGGTATGTGGCATCGGCGTTCTTGAGCCTGAAAGGCATCACCCTGTAATAGTAAGTGCCTCTTGGGGTAATGAATGAGGTCTTCTCCTGGTCTAGAGGGAACATGCTAATCTAGTTGTAACCAGAGTAGGCATCCACAAAGCTTAGGAGTTCATGTCCAGCAGTGGCATTAATGAGTATATCGATGTGTGGGAGAGGGAAGTTGTCCTTAGGACAGGCCTTGTTAAGCTTTGTGAAGTCCACGCAGAGGCGCCACTTCCAATTGGCCTTTGTCACCATTACCACATTGGATAGTCAGTCTGGGTAGGCTACCTCCCTCATTGACCCATTCGTCAGGAACTTGTCTACCTCCTTCTCCATGGCTTACCCTCTCTCAGTGCTCACACTTCTCAACTTTTGGCAGATAGGCTTATATCTGGGGTCAATATTGAGTCGGTGAAAGGCCACTTCGGGGTCAATGCCTTCCAAGTCTTTATGGGACCAAGCAAAAATGTCTGTGTTTCTTCTGAGGAAATCTACTAATGCAGATGTCTGCTCCTGGGAGAGTAAGGAACCTAGGTATACTTTCCTCTTCAGAAGGCTATCATCTAGTATTTCTGGGCGAAGCTCCTCTAGTGGTTCACCCTTCTCCAAGGTACCGTCGTCTCTTGGGTCAAGGACTTCAACATGGAGAGTCTCGTGTGGTCTTCTAGCCCTCATGGACGCCACGTAGCACTCTCTAGCTGAGACCTGGTCTCCTCTTATTTCCCCAATCCCATTGGAGGTTGGGAAATAGAGGAGAATGTGGTAAGTAGAGGGTACTGCCCTTAAGTCATTAAGGGCGGGGCGTCCAATGATCACATTATAAGCAGAGGGACAGTCGAGTACGAGAAAATTTACCATGATAGTAGAGTTTCTTGGTGCAGTTCCTACTGTGACAAGCAGGGTGATGGATCCCAAGGGCTGGACTCTCTCTCCCAAGAAACCAACCAAGGGAGTCCTGACCGGCTGTAGTCTCTCTCTGCCGAGGTGAAGGTTGTTGTAGGCTATGGCAAAGAGGATGTCGGCTGAGCTGCAGTTGTCGACTAAGATCCTCCTCACCTGGTAGTTGGACACCATCAAGGTCAAAACTAAGGGGTCATCATGAGGGACTTGGACCTCTACAAGGTCTTTGTCTAAGAATGTAATGACCTCTTTTACCCCATGTCGTGGGGTCTTCATTGGGTGAAGTCTCATATTTGGCTCTACGGGCATGCGCCTTCCTAGCGGAGTTGGAGTCACCTTCTCCTCCTAACCCTCTAGCAATAGTATGAATCTCACCAAGGGGCTACTGGCGTTCTCGTTCTTCGTGCGATGAAGCTGGTCCTCGACCAGCCATATACTGTCTAAGGTAACCCCGCTAGATAAGTTCCTCAATCTGCTTATTCAACTAGAAACAGTTGTCTATGTCATGTCCATGGTCGTAGTGAAAGCGACAATACTTACTGGGATTTCTGCGTTTAGGGTCAGACCTCATCTTCCCGGGCCAATGGAAGGCTGGGTCATCCTGTATCTGGAGTAAGATGTGCTCCACTGAGGCATTGAGTGGAGTGAATGGTTATTGGTCCCTCGGGGGCAATGGTCTAAGGTGGTCTTTTACAGAGACTCTCTCAGCTTTCTTCCTCTTGTTCTCGACTGGCTTTCCTTTTCTCCCCTCCTCGAGAGGACTCATCCCGATGGTCCTTGGTGACGTCCTCGGCATTCATATACTTATGTGCCCTAGATAACAGTTTGGGCATGCTAGAGGGTGGCTTCTTGAGGACTGAGAACATGAAGCTGGAGGTGTGAAGACCGATAATAATGGCAGCCAGAGCCACCTTATCATCTAGCTCATCAATCTGGAGCACCACCTTATTGAAGTGGGCAAGGTAATCATGAAAGCTTTCTTCCCTATCCTCCTTGATGGTGAGTAGGTGGGTCACTAATTTCTGATGACGACGTCCCCCAATGAAGTGGGAGACAAAGGACCTATTTAGTTCTGCGAAGGAGCAGATGGAGGAGGGCCTGAGCTTGGAGAACCACTGGCGGGCAGACCCTTTTACGGTGGTAGGGAAGAGCCTACACATGATCTCCTCAGGCACATTGTGGAGTTGCATAAGGAACTTGTAGGTATCCAGATGGTCGAGAGGGTCTTTGGTGCCGTCGAAGATCTCGATGGTGGGCATCTTGAACTTCGAAGGCAACGGGTAATTAACAATGTCAGTAACAAAAGAAGTATCAGTGCGTCTTACCAGATAGTCCACAGTTTCAGGCGCCTGCGCTTTGATGGCATTGAGGGCATTACCAAGCTGGTCCTGCACTTCCCTGATCTTCTCGTCCCACTGGTTGGGGACATCTTCGATCGGGTGATGGTATTGGCTCTCGTGGTCTCCGTATTGACTATCTCCTTCGTCCTCCTACGCAAGCACGTGCGAAAGGGGAACATGTGTGCTCCCTGCGCGTTAAGGAGGGATCGCTTGATGAGGGGCTCCCTAGCGTGACCTTGGAACATTCTGGCGAGGGACCTAGCGCCCAGAAGGGACAGGTAGCAGCTCCTCTCCTGTTAGAGGGAGTAGGAGTCCTCCTGCGGGGTAATGGGTGACGCCCCCTTGGTTAAGCATTAATTGGATCATCTACTGGTTTTGTTTTACCATCAATTGCATAGTCTGTAGAAGCTGCTGCTGTTGTCCAACGGCGAGAGTCACCATGGCAGAGGGTTCTGAAGGTGCGAGGGGAGGTGGAGCCTCCTCCCGGTGCGTAGGGTTGTTGTCTCCCGGTTGATGAGACCTTGATCTGGTCGTGATTTCCATGGATTACAATAAGGGTTGAGAGGTAGTAGAAACTTTATCGTTTTCCACAGACGGTGCCAAACTGATGATGCACAAAATTGTCTTGTGTAAGATCGACAGTCAAGAAGGTGAATAGGTGCAGTCAATGAGCAACAAGCAATCAATGGCAAAAATAGTAAATAAGAACTCAAAGATTTATAGTGGTTCGATTTCGGATGACCTACTCCACTTTTGGGAATGGCAGTGGTGGCCAGTCTTCTTTATTGATGAGTGATAGTACTCTGGAGAGTTATAGTACTTTGAGGGAGAATAAGAGAGAGTAGTGTGTATAAGAGTGGGTATAGAGGTTTTGGAGGCCCTCTCTCAATGTTTAGAGGGCTTACATCATATAGCTAGGGTAAGGTAGTAGAGGCGGTGACGTGAGGGAGAAGAATTCTATTGCTTTGACAAGTATTGTTATGGTAGGAGATCTTCTACGTCTATCTCCATATTATCTTGCCTCGTGCTCCTATTCATCCGGATGAGAGCATTAGTTGGATTGAGCTTGACCCTCATCTTGGACTTGGACTTGTCTTGTGTAGGCTTTGCTTGGACTCGGATTGGAGTACCAAGGTGAAGAGGAACAAGAGGAGGGACGCCCAAGGGGCTGCCTAAGCGGCACCCAAGGGCTCCCTCGTCCTCCTCCTGCTTTGGCCGTTGGCTTTTAGTGTTGTCCTCTTGGTGTCTTCCTCAATGGGTTGACATTAGACGCTTCTTTGGACTTTCTTGATTTATTTAAATTGGGCTTAGCCCAGTAAAATCTAGGCTCATCAAATATAAGTGTGTGTATATGAAGTATAGAGCCGAGGTGTTCTTACTTAAGGCCCCCTCTTTTTTGGGTCTTTACCCATATATATAGAGAAGATTAGGGAATCACTCACAATGATGTACAGCCGTACATGTAGGAAGATAGGCATGAACTAGCCTACTAGAACACTAATTACCTATCATATACTTATTGTAGTAGGTCCCACTTGTGATATATGTCAATTCACTTATACTCCTTCCTTGGGAGTGGGATTGGTGGGCCTACCTAACAAATAATGTTTCATCACCTTCCCCTTTTTCTTTTTACCATCATCTTTTTAAATTTTTCATCTCCACTTTCTTTTTGTCCTAGATCTAAGAAAAAAGGAGGTTGAACATTAATGTCTAAGAACTAGTTTAGGATGTAGTTATAAGGGTGGGTATTTAACCTAAATAGAAAATGCATTTGTAATCATAGGTGATTTACCTTTAATCGGATCGAAGAGAAAATTAGTTGAAGTATATATAAACTGTCTCGAACACAACTAATTGTAATCACAAGCAACCCAAATAATAAGTTAAATGCTCACTTAGGCCCCCAGTAAAAGAAGGCCCCAAAGTATAATTCTAGTTATTAAGGGATAGAGTTAGCGTCAAAATATTTTGTCACAAAAAAGTCCAAAACATAATAGGTTTTGCCAAGGGTCCAAATAAAAACATGGCCCCTCCCCCCCCCCCCCTCTCTCTCTCTTCAATAGTGGCAACAATAACACTACCCAATGTTCAATAGTGACAACAATAACAATGCACAAAAAAAAGGGCAAAAAATTACATAACAAATTGATTTCCAATTTTATTTACAAAAGTGATACACTTATTTAATTTAATAAACAAAATTTGGTCGCATTACTTATACATACACCACTAAGAGAAATCCTACAACTACTCTCATTATATCTCTCCCATAAGAATACATATCAAATATATAGAGATTTTGATTATACACTATTTGAAAAAATAGCATACTACATTCCTCTTACCCTTAAGTTGAAGGTATAGAACTTTATTAAATTGTTCTTGTTAAAAGTATATTTTTCAATAAAATTAGAATATTTAAGTTGAATAAATAATTTTTATTACAAAAAGAGAAAAAAATAATTTTTAAAAATTTATTTCTAATAAAATTTGATAAGATTTTACTCAAAACTTTTGCTAAGGTCTCAAATTCTATCGGGCCACCCACTCACTGTAATTAAAAAAAAATTATCAATACTTATACTAATTTTGCCCAGACCCCTAAGGCCTTGTTTGGATGCATTTTTGGGGAGTGTTTAGATTGACTTCTCTAAACCCTTCGATACTCAAACTCCTCTTTACAAAGATAGGATACAACATTGAATCTAGTACATAATCATATTTGGTATGTAGGAGTCACAGCTATATCACAATTATTAACAACTATTTGTCCTGCAGATGACTATTTTGCCATTAATTAATCTAATTCATACGCATGTTAAGAGGTACAATTATCTTTTGTATCCTTAACCCCTTAATTCATCTTCTCAAACCCACTACATCTACATTTGACGAGACCCATGATCATGGGTTTAATATTCGGACTAGCTCTAGGTCAGGTTTGGAAATTCAGAATTGAATTTTTAATCCAAACATGAAATTTGAGAGTCTTTTGGACTATTTTCTCCAAACTTATTTTTTCCGCACCCCCCCCCCAATACCCTTTACCAAATAGCCCTTAAGGGCTTGGTTGTTTGATGGGTTTGGGAGATTATGTAAGGGTGAGTTTAAGTATAATAGTTTAAGAGAAATGTTATTTGGACTTAAAATGTGGACTTAAAATATAACCTTGATCAATTACAATCATTGAATAAGTAGCAGGTCTCAATAAGTATTAGGACCTGATGGTATGTGAAACGTGATCAAGCAGATTTCGTATACTATTGGATTTGATCTAAGCTACAAGGATCTTGGGAATACTGTGGTAAACCGGGGGTAAGAGATGGAATACATGGGAGAGTTATAGTAGTTCACCAGCTCGGGAGCTTAGTTAATCCACTCTTCAATGGAGCTCTTGCTCTTGGAATCTATATTGATAATTATGAGAAGATCACACAGTGTTCTTGATACAATTTTGGTTGCTTGGTTTTTCTTCCTGCCTCTAAGTGAGGGCTTAGTACAATATTTATAGCCTTGTTCCTAGTTCTATGGGATCTGTGACAAGATCTTTGCCTACCTTTCACTACATCCTAATTGATTTCTGGTGAAGGTTCAGGCGGTTGAGGATCTTGCACCTAGACTGGCGCTTACTGCCGTTCAGGGGGCGCGTTGTGGTTGCCAGTTAACTTCCACTCATCTTCTTCGGGGTGCAGGTCGAGGGAGCCCCAGGTCTGGTCTTTTAAGCTCAGGCTCTATTGGCTGAGCTCCCTTCCTGACCTCAACTCCCAAGCTCAAACTTGGAATTTCTTCTAGGTATCATCAGTTGTCTTCCATTCCTTGGTTAAAATGGGTTTGAACCGGGGCTGAACTACGGTCGGGTCAAGTTAATCCTTCATATAGTGACCTCAATTTGTGCATGAAAAGACCTTTCTGACGATTTCGTGCAATCATTTCTTCCTAGTTTTTTGTGCACATCCTGTATTTTGAAGACCCACGTACCTGAAGCTTTAAATACACCTTTGGCAATGGAAACCGCCTCACTTCTCCATTCGTCTTCTCTCTATAGGCTTTGCCTCTCTCTTCCCTTGTGATTCTTGTTTTCTCGATCCACCTAGGGTTTGCTGATGAAAATTTTTCCAATTTGACTTCAAAGTTTCTACGAGGCTTGCCTTTCCATTCTGCTTTGAGCTTTGGTTCATCACTTCGCCCTCGATTAGGTACATTCTTTGGCTCTTGCTCACTTCTTCATTTTGGATCCCTTGAATTTGAGGTGGTTGCTGCACTTTTTGGATCTTTTATTTTTTCTATTTTAGGAATCAGGGTTACTCTTTGTCTTATCTTCCCTTTTTTTCTGGATCCTTACTCTACTACCAGGGCCTTCCTTGTTGGTCGCTGTTATCTTGACCCCTTGAATCTTAAGGACTATTTTGCTAATGTTTTCCCCCTTTTACAACTCTGTTAGTCTTCCTTTCTCCCATCCAATTATGTCTGCCTCTTCTGAAGCTATACCTTCGTCTATTTCCCTCATGGGTGACAGGTCTATTGAAGAAGATGTCGATTTAGGAGACGTGGGTGAGGAGAATCATAACTTTCTTAGTGTCAACTTTATCGATCTCGAGGGAGAAGCTGAAGGGCTCCCTTCATCATCCTCCCCTGTGCCCCAGAAATCTAGGAAGGGTAAGGCTAAAATGAGTGGTGTTGGGATCTCTAGCAGCGCTGAAGGTGTAGGGATTGTCCTCGGAGCTTCAGGCCTTGTGGGTTTCAGCGAGGTCACCCTTCCTTATATGAAGGTTTTATCTGCTCGTTTTGAAATTCCTCGTAGTTTGCAGTATTGGTGCCCAGACGTGGACACTCAATATAACTCCCCAATCCCTAAGAAAGTCTACTTTTTCATGGTCGCTTTTGAGAACGACCTTCGTTTTCCATTGCACCCTTTTCTTAAAAGCGTCCTTTAACTTTTTAATGTCTTCCCCGCTCAACTTTCCCCTAATTTTTGGGGTATTTTGGTGGGCCTCCTCGTTTTCTTCAAAAAGCACGAGCTTGGGGTTTCCACCGTGTCTTTGCTCATGAAGTTTTTCAGTGTCAAGTATACTTCCTCTGACGGTTTCTTGTACATTTTCAAATGGGTAAAAGCCCAGGTCATCATTACAAATCTCCTAAGCTTCCACAAGGGTTGAAAAAATCTTTTCTTCTTTGTGTGGGGTAGAGAATGAGAATACAATCCCGAAGATGTGGCTGACACCCTCCCAGTACCTCGGGTTTGGTTTGCCCCTGATAACCTAGGTAAGCCTTCCTTGAGTAAGCCTGGAATGGTCTTGATGTTTTATTCCACTGACCTTGTTCTGCTCATTTCATTTCACTTTTCAGGTATTCGACTCAAGCTTAGTGCTGAGGAAAGGCGAGTTCTACTGAGCTTAAAGAATTGTGATCTAGAGAAATATTTTGAGCTCATTAAGCCCAAAGTGCTCACTAAACTTGGGTTTAGTCCCCCAGAGGTAAGGGTTGAGACCCTTATCCCTATTTCTATAGCTGGAGTAAAAAGGGTGTCAGGTAACACTTCCTTGTTTTGTAATTAACTTTTATCTCACTTCTTCCTTCCTTTTTTCTAATTTTTTTGTCTTGAGCTTCTAGGTTCTTCCTCAATGGAGCCTACTTCAAAAGATTTTAAGGCAAAGGTTAACTTGTTAAAGAAGACCAGGAATGGGGAGGAAGTGCAAGGCCGAGGTCAGCTCAGGGAGCGGCTCAGTTCCCTTAACCAAGGCACTGAGGTTAGAGGTGCCTCCTATTTCTCCCGCTTCATCCCAAGTGGCTCTTATTCCACCGTCGAACTCACCATTGCTCAGATCTTCCTTCCTTAAGGGGTCGTGCCTCCCTCTTCTGAAGGGATTCCTAAACAAGGCGCAGTTCTGACATCTCCCTCCTCGATAGAGGTCGAGAAAGCCTTGGAGATGATCGCCCGCATTCTGCCTGGGTCTACCTCTCCTGGGCCAACTGAGAAGTTCCCTCAGTAACTTTTGATGGGCTCCAAGACTGAGAAAAGAAAACACCTCAAAGATGAGAAAGGCCAGGGTCCCCTCATCGATAACGTGAAACGTGCTATGAAAGCCATTGCTTCCATTATCCCAGAGTCTGATATTCAAAGGGTTACAACTATGCCCCTTGGATCTTCCATCTCCACTGGCCTATACAATGCTACTTCGATAAGCTTCTGATTTTTTAAATTCCATTTTTGTCTTACGTCATTCCCTCGTGCTAACTTTAGCTTTTGGGTTATGTTCACTCCTAGCTGGCCATTCATGTGAATGGTTTACTGAAGTGGATCCAAGCTTTGGAGAGCTCTGCCAAAGCATCAAAGGCATTTTCTCAAAGCTTTCGAGATGACTTTTGCCAACAACGACCTCCAAGCGCAAATCTAGGATTTGTAGATATAGGTGGAAAGACAAACTTCTATCATTAAGGGTTTGGATACCGAGAAGGATAAAATCAAGGATGAAGATAAGAAGACCAAAGAGGAACCTAAGAAGACCAAGGAGGAGCTCAGGCTGAAAACTTATGACTGGTTAAGGCTAGCAAGGAGGCCCTCGAGGCTTTGGGTTCTTATGTGAGCATGAAAAGGGAATATGACATCCTGGCTGAAGCGAATGACGCTCTTTGGAATGAACTTGAGGTGCAAAGAGCTGTGGTTAAACAGAAAGATGACCTGGTTGCTAAACTAGCAGATGATGTCACTACCAAATGGGCCTCTGGATGGCTTGTTTTCCAAGACCGAGTTAAGCGAACATACCAGACTTGAATTTTGACTTTAAACCTCCATCCGAGGAGGAGAAGGAGGTGCCCAATGTTAAGGAAGAGACTGGGGCCTTAGCTTCCTCAGCTTCTGAGCTTGCTCCTAAAGGCGTTGAGGTACCTCCCCCTACTGCCGAGGTCCTGGCCCAAAAGGTTTCTCCTACTCCGGCAATTTATACAGTTCTTGACCCCGCTCCTACTTCTACCGCTAGAGTTGCTAATCTGTCCATTGCTCTGCTAATGGCTTTGCTAGTGTTCCTATTTCTGATGATGACCTTGTCGACCTTGCGGCTCAGGCTCCTGAGTTGACTTTGCCCTCAACTAAAGTTGAAGCCCTTGTCCCTAATCTGCCTGAGGTGTTTCTCCCTTTCCCAACTCTTGATCCTTCTGTAACTTCTTCCACTGAGCTGCTAGATGCTCCTACTGTAGAGACTTAGGGTTTTTTGAGGAACTCCTATTTGTTATTTTTATTTCTTTTTTTTTTTACCTTGTATTATGCTTCTGCGGGGAAATTTAAATATTTCTTTTCTATTCTACTTCTTCTTAATTGCACTAGTGCTGTAAATATTTCTTTTCTATTTGTAGTGTTGTTGTGCTGTGCTTTTGCATCTTCTCTTCTCTATTCCCCTTGCCCCCTTACTTCAAGGAGGACTTAGTTCTTCTTGAAGTAGATTTAAGAAGTTGAATAGCTGGAGAGCTTAAGGATTGTTGGGTTGGGTGGCTGAGGTCTTAACCTTGGAGGGCTCATCCTTATGAACTGGAAATCCTGTGAGCTGCTTAGCTCTGCTTGGGCTGGGTTAAATAGCTGAATAGCTTAGCTCTTCACTTGGGCTCACATTCGTTCTACTATACTGAACTTGAAAAGGTGAACTGCCACTTAAGCATGAATTTAGGAAGGAAACACCATATTTTCCCTCATTACGCGTGCCCACCTATTTTCTTAAAATGTATCCACTATCATAATTTTGGACGTTCAAAGAACCGTCTCTTCATCTTCGCGCATTTCTTGTTTCCTTTAAACTCGGTATCTCCTGATATCTCTCTAAAACTAGGGACTTCTTGGCTATCTACAAACATTGGGATCACGTTTATTGTGTTCTCTGTTTTCTTCTCTAATTTTCTTTTGCGCTTTCTATTTCTCTTCTGGTTTCCATGGCTTCTTCTTCTTATTCTTCCTTGTTCAAACAACGAGCCCAAGCCACGATTAACATGAAGTGGCATTTTAACTATTTAGTTCCTTCTGTGGTTGCCTCTGCAGAGTTAGAGGAAATCAAGAAGCGATACCTTCTTCTTGCTGACTTACCCCTTTGGGTACCTACTTGTGACGAGCCTCAAAGCTACCTTCCCCCTCAAGAAATTTGTTTCTTTGAAGGTGCCTTCGATATGGGCCTTCGCCTGCCTATTCATCCTTCCATCGGGTGGATTCTTGCCTTCTTTAGGTTGTGCTCCTCTCGCCTCTCTCCTCTAGGGTGAGGTGCAATGATTAGTTTCTTTCTTTTTTGGCGTCTACATAGCAACAAAAAGTTCCCTACTATGGTTGAGTGTCTTTATTTCTATAAGCTTGATGAGGACGAGCGTCCTTGTTTTAGAAGCTGCAGATGGAGGTGCCACTTTGACCCCCTGTGGTTTTCGATGTTCCCTCATCTCCTAAAAGATGGGTTCAACATTTTTTTTTTTGCTTCTGGGGACTCCTAGAGGTCTGTGGAGCAACAATGCTCTCGCTCTCGAGTCCCTCGCACTTAGGCTCATTTTTCTCACAAAAATAGGTGCTCCTAACCTACTTGTATATATAGCCAAAAATAATACAGAGTGACTTAAACATCCTTGTAGTTTAGGCAAAATATAAAAATCATAGTAAGGGTAAAAAAGGGAAAAGGAATCCTAATAAACCTAGACTACTATCTATACTCCAACACTCCCCCTCAAGCTAGGCGCAAAAATGTCAACTAAGCCAAGCTTGACAACGGAGTCCCGAAGAATAGACAGAGTGACAGGTTTGGTAAAAACATCCGCAACTTGATCACTGGTCCCCACAAACGATGGAGTAACAAGACCACTGCTGACCTTCTCCCGAAGAAAGTGAACATCGATCTCTATATGCTTCGTTCTCTCATGTAGTACAGAGTCAGAAGCGAGCTGAATAGCAGATTGATTATCACAATATAATGTGGATGGAGAGGTCACTGAAAAATCCAACTCGTCAAGAATCGATCGTAGCCAGATAATCTCACATGTGCCAAGTGTCAATGCCCGATACTCTGCCTCTGCGGACGAGCGGGAGACAACTGCCTGCTTCTTGCTCTTCCAAGAGATAAGATGAGTCCCTCGAAAAGCACAGAAACCCGTAGTAGATCGACCATCACATGCTCCCCCATAATCTGAATCTGAATAACAGGCTAGAGAACCGGTCTGAGATCCTGATGCATAAAACAACCCAAGTCCAGGACAAGACTTGAGGTACCGAAGAATATGATAAACTGCATCAAGATGAGGCTGACATGGCCTATGCATGAACTGACTAACTCGGCTGACTGCGAATGAAATGTCCGGCCTAGTATTGGCTAAGTAGATAAGTCTACCTACCAATCTTTGATAAACTGTCGGATCTTTCAACTCCTCACCTTCAGTAGTAAGCTTCAGGTTTGGAATCATAGGTGATGATGCCGGTTTGCACCCCAACATCCCAGTGTCTGAAAGAAGATCCAAAACATACTTTCTCTGAGAAAGAACAATACCTCTGCTTCTACGGGCAACCTCAATCCCAAGAAAGTATCGCAGAAATCCAAGATCCTTCACATCGAAGGCCTTCCCAAGGTCTACCTTGACCTGCGCAGTCCCAGAAACATCATCACCAGTAATAATAATATCATCAACATATACCAGAAGGATGACACACTGTCCAGAAGTATTCCGTCGAATAAAGCAGGTATGATCAGAATGACACCTGGTGAACCCCAATCGTATGACTACATCACTGAAGCGAGAGAACCAGGCTCGTGGCGACTGTTTCAGTCCATAAAGAGACTTACGCAGTCGACATACCTTTCCAGCATACTCCCCCTCACCACGAAAGCCCGGTGGTGCATCCATATAAATAATCTCGTCCAGATCACCGTGAAGAAACGCATTCTTCACATCTAATTGATGAAGAGGCCAAGAGTACTCCGCAGCCAGAGAAATAATTAACCGAACAGTAGTCAATTTTGCTACGGGGGCAAATGTAGCACCAAAGTCACGACCTGGTACCTGAGTAAAGCCCTTCGCCACAAGTCTAGCCTTGTAACGATCAATAGTACCATCTGCCAGAAACTTCAGGGTGTAAACCCAGCGACAGCCAACAGGCTTCACCCCTGAAGGTAAGGAGACAAGATCCCATGTATGATTACGCTGAAGAGCGTCCATCTCTGTCTGCATGGCAAGAACCCACTGGGGCTCCCGCATAGCTTCCGAAATAGAGCGAGGAACCAGCGTATCTGATAAGGCCATAGTATAAGCTCGAAATGTGGGAGACAGATTACCATAAGAAACATAAGCAGAGATCGGATATAAAATCTTGGCGGTCCAACCATATCGATCAACTGGACGGCGATCACGCCTTGGATAACGACGCCCTAAATCACCATCCTCTACTGATAATATCTTATCAGGTAAAGTAACTGGCTCAGCACCTGTAATCTCATCAGTACTAACAACAGGTGCATCAATATGCTCAACAAACTGAGAAGTATTACCTGCATCGCCTGAGGTAGAGGGGATATCAGCAGGGTGATGAGAGCGAGGACAACGAGCATACACCTGCAAAGGAAGAGAGACTGGTAACTCTGTACTGACAGGGATGAGTGACTCCTTGGGAGGAAAAACGGATGACCCTGTAGGGATAGTGATCAATGACTCTGACTCTTGTGGTAATGGGAAGTCAAAGGGAGTATCATCAACTGGAGGGGCAGACAAAGGACTGAAAGGAAAAAAAGGAATATGCTCAAGAAAGGTAACATCTAGACTGTGATACATACGACGCCTAATAGGATCATAACAGCGATACCCCTTAGATTGATGACAATAGCCCACAAAGATACAACGAATCGCTTTATCATCAAGTTTATGACGAGTAGGAGACCGATCCTGAACAAAACATGTGCATCCAAAAACACGAGGGGGGACCGGAAAAAGTGTCCGCTCAGGAAATAAGACCTGTAAGGGAGCCTTATGCTGAAGAACACGACTCGGCGTACGATTGCACAGAAAGGTAGAAGTCAAAACAGCAAAATGCCAATAAGATTTTGGTACCCTCATGCCTCTAAGCAGACAACGTACCATCCCTATCAAACTCCTATTTTTCCTCTCAGCAACACCATTTTGCTCAGGAGTATATGGACAAGTGAGTTGCTGAAGGATACCCTGAGAAGAAAGGTGAGACACTAAAGCATCAGACACATATTCTTTGGCATTATCCGAACGAAGAGCACGAACAATGACATCGAATTGTGTCTTAATCATCTGTAAAAACTGAGTGATTATAGGGAGCACATCAGACTTCCTATGCAAAAGGTAGACCCAAGTACAACGGGTATGATCATCTATAAATGTCACATAATATCTGGCACCTGACAGAGCAGTAACGGGAGAGGGTCCCCAAATATCAGAGTGTATTAGGTCAAATGGCTTGGGTGACTGGTGCATGCGAGGAATATAATTGGCCCTAACATGTTTTGATAGGGAACAGATAACGCAATCAAGTTTACCACCAACACAAGCATTACTCAAAGCAGGAAACAACATACATAAATATTTAAAATTTGTATGTCCAAAACGGTCATGCCACAATTGAACAGTTTGTGGCGAAAAATCATAACGACAACTACTAGGTAAAATACTAGCATGCAAGCTAGGAACAGAAAAAGACAAAGCAGGTGCAGGTGAAGGAATTGGTGAAACTGGAGATGGATTGCCAAGATAATACAGTCCATCTTTCTCATGTCCCTTGATAATAATCCTCCTGGTACTCAGGTCCTGCAAATAACACGAATCAGATAAGAATACAACCGCACAGTGAAAATCTCTGGCTAACTGATGTACAGATAATAGATTCATGGCCAACTTTGGCGCATGAAAAACTGAATGTAATGTAAGGCCATCTGGGAGACGGACTGTACCCCTACTAACAATAGGGGCATGTGTTCCATCTGCTAACTGAACCTGTGTATGTAACGGCTCGTCAAAAGTGGTGAAGTGATGGGCCTCACCTGTCATGTGACCATTCGCACCCGAGTCCAACATCCAAAGGGGAGATGAACTGGCACAAGCGTGAAAGGCACGAGATATACCTGTAGTGGTGACAGCAGCAGTAGTCAGACTCTGAGAAGTCAGAGCAGACATAAGTATATCTAATCGGGAAGTGATAGCATCCATATCACTTTGCCAAGGAGGAGCAGTAGCAGGAGTGGCGGTAGTGGGCGGTGGTACCTCAGCAATAGCAACAGTACGGCTGCGAGAAGGTGACTTAAGCTCTGGATGGAGCTTCCAGCAAGTAGCCCTGAGATGTCCTGGTCGGCCACAATAATCACATTGACGGGAATCCCCCCGTCTGCGCTGATCTGGGGCGCCCTGACGGCGCTGGTCTGAGCGTTGCCTATCCCTGACTAAGGATCCTGAACGGGACCCTACAGCAGTTGCAAGGGCCATCTGGTCAATCGAAGGAGGCAAAGCTGCAACTGGAAGTGATGCAATACGGACTCGACGCTCATGCTGCTCAATCATCCCATACACCTCATAAAGAGAAGGAAGTGTCAACATCGATAAGATCTGAGAACGAGGTCCCTCAAACTCATCACGAAGCCCCATAAGGAACTTGTGAATCCTATCCTCCTGCTCTCGAGTATGCAAGAATGCTGCTCCCTCGGGCTCTATCTTCGGAATAGCAGCAAGAGGACGTAGAGACTCATACTCAAGCCAGCGCTGGGTCAAATAGCCATAATAATCCTGAACGGTCATATCTCCCTGCCGAGCATATGAGAGCTCCTGAGAAAGCTCATAAACACGAACTCCCCGTCCTGACTGAGAATACATCTCTGATAATGCGCTCCATAGCTTCGGAACAGAGCTATGAAACTGATGGATCCTGCAAACAGAGGGCTCCATTGAGCCAAATAACCATCCAAGAATGGCACAGTTTTCAGAGAACCATGCAGAATATCCAGGGTCGGCATCAGCTGGCTTTGGGTGAGATCCCGTCAGCCAACCAAGCTTCCCTACACGGCCTAAGAAAAGCTGGAATGAGCGTGACCACTCAGCGAAGTTACGACCATTCAACAATTGTGCCGTAACTTTTTGAGAGATCATGCCCGGTAATGCTGGTAATGCAACTGTGCTAGTAGGCACTGTATACTGGTCAAACATAAAAGTGGAAGTACCCATAGATGTCTCAACGGTAGAGGTGTCAACAGTAGGGTTCTCAAGTCCCTCAGTACTAGTCATATCAACAACAATACTAGGGCACCCGTGACAGAAAAATAACTCTAAGATAAATAGAGGAATAAAATAAGGGAGAACAATATACCTTCAGTCGAACAGTAGCGACAAAAAGGGAAGGTCCAAAAAGCTCCCAAATAATCAAGTCACGGTGCCCAAAAATCCAAAATATATAAATAAGTGATCTACTGCATCAAGGACAGATCAACAGAAAAGAGGATCCGCTCCCTCCCAAAAAAGTCCTAGAGTAGAATCACAACCCCTCTTAAAGGTCTTATGGTCCCAAATAATCAAGTGCACAAAAACAACACAAAACTATGAGTTTAATGAACAGTGGGCTGGTTGAAATAAGTGATCTATATATTGTTTGGTATAAATAAGTGAGCAATGTTGCTGGTTATGTTTGGTGTGAGATATTGTTGGCGTGTAAATAAAGCTCACCAGGGATCAGTGGAATGGTGTAAGTAGCGTTGTAGGCTAGTCTTTCAGGCGGTGGGTTGGCTGGGTTGGGCTGGTCTGTTTTTCGGTGGGACTGGGCAGAAGGTAATCGGTGGGGTTTCGGTTTCAGTCGGTGTGGCGGTCTGGGCAGTCGGGTTTCGGTTTCAGTCGGTGGTTTCGGTTTCAGTCGGTGGTTTCGGTTTCAGTCGGGTTTCGGTTTCAGTCGGTGGGGTTTTGGATTGTGATGATGTTTGTCGGTGGGCAGAGTTGGGCAGACTGTGGGGTGGGCAGTAGCGTTGGATTGAAACAGTCGGTCGCTGGTCTGGGTTTTGCTTTTGTCGCTGGCGGTGTGGTCTGGTTCTGATGGGAGGCTGGTGTGTGGTTTTGTCGGTGGGGCTGCTGGACGGTGTCGCAGAGGCAGATGATTTTGGCAGGCAGTCGGTGATCTGGTGGCCTGGGTGTGGCACTGGAGGTTGGGCAGGCTGTTGCAGATTGTTTGGGTTGTGGAATGGTGGCTGCTGGGAAGGTGATGAAGGCTAGGGTTAAGGTTAGGGTTAGGGTTAGGCTTAGAGATGGAGGCTAGGGTTTTGGCTCTGATACCAACTTGAAATATGTGAAAGGGATACTCAAACTCAAAGTAGAGTCCCGTATATATAGCCAAAAATAATACAGAGTGACTTAAACATCCTTGTAGTTTAAGCAAAATATAAAAATCATAGTAAGGGTAAAAAAGGGAAAAGGAATCCTAATAAACCTAGACTACTATCTATACTCCAACAGAGATCAATTGGGTTGGTTCTAACAATGTTTCTTTTGTGTAAGTGCCCTTAGTCTGACCCCGGCTGAGATGGTGAGGGTTAGGTAGGTGGTTTATGTTGACCCTGTTCCCTTTACAAAGCTTATCACTCCGAAAAATATTTTCTTATTTAGTGCTATTGTTGTTGCCCTGGAGGCCAACTTATACCCCCTTGACCCTGAAGAGGATTCTTCCTCCAAAGAATCAGATAAGGATGAGGTTGTGGCAACGTCTTCAAACAAATGTAAAAGAAGTGTCAGTGCATCATCGCAGTCCTCTGGCTCTTCTTCTGGTGCAGTTGGTTTTACAGCTGCAGATCTGAAGCTTGCTCTTGAGAATTCTAGCCTCAAGGGTCAGCTTTCTGAGATGAAGAAAGAGCAGGATGAGCTGAAAACAGAGAATGCTCAACTATGATATGTGATTGCTCTATTGGAGGAAAAGATGTCTAAGCTAAAACGGGGATCTGGGGGCGCTTAGGGCCTTTTCAATTTCTTCTTCTTGTAATTTGAACTACTTATGAATTAAATTTGTCTTTTTCCTTTCCTTGCTGAGTTGAGTAACTGACCACATTTTTATAAGCTAAAAAATTCACCGCTTATGAGCTAACAGGCTCATCGTTGAAAGATAAGCCTATCTATGAGCCAAAAGACCTCACCCTTAATTTATGAGATGAAGAACTTATCATTGACTTATGAGCTGAAGAGTTCATCGCTATTTTTATGAGCTGAAGAGCTCATCGTTTATTTATGAGCTAAATAGCTCATCATTAATTTATGAGCTAAAAAGCTCATCGTTTATTTTATGAGCTGAAAAGCTCATTGTTTATTTATGAGCTGAGGAGCCCATCGATCATTTATGAGTTGAAGAGCTCATTGTTAATTTATAAGCTAAAGAGCTTATTGTTTATTTATGAGCTGAAGCCCTCATCATTTATTTATGAGTTAAAGAGCTTATCGTTAGCTTTTTAGTTGCTTAATGGAATCATGTTGGGATGAGCTAAAAGCTAGTTGTTTTATCGAAGGTAGTCTCCTTACAAAAATTCACTGAAAGAACCTTTTCAGATGCACTACGTTCCAAGAGTGATGTAGGATTTTTCCCTCATCCGTTTGCAATTCGTAGTTCCCAAGTCTGATTACCCTCGAAACAATGTAGGGTCCTTCCCAGTTCCATGAATAGGATCCTTCCTTGTAGGCAGGAGTTTTTTGAGTACCAGATCTCCAACTTTAAAGCTCTTGTGTCTGACCCTCTTGTTGTAATTCCTTGCTATTTTTCTTTGATAACTCGCGATATGTTGTAGGGTCTTGTCCCTTTTTTCTTCCTGGAGATTTTGCAAGAGCGACTCATCAATGTGCTCAGGTTCTGAGAAAGCAGTTCTGGGGGAAGGTATATCGACCTCCACAGGTGCCATTTTTTCGGTTCCAAATGCTAAAGCAAATAGTGTTTCATGAGTTTTTGATCTGGTTGTGGTTCTGTAAGCCCACAATACTTCTGAGATATGTTCCACCCACTTCCCTTTCAAAACTTCTAACTTAGTCTTTAGAGCTGCTTTTACAATTCGGATGGTCACCTCAGCTTGTCTGTTGGATTGGGGATGAGCTAGGACTGAGAAGTAATTCTTTATTTCTAGCTCTACACAGGACTTTTTGAACTTGGGGTTGTCAAATTGCTTACCATTGTCAGAAACGATTGCCCTGGGTATTCTAAACCTAAATATTATAGATTTTCAAGTGAAATTTTGGACTTTTTGCTATGTGATTGTTGCCAAGGGTTTGACCTCTGCCCATTTGGTGAATTAATCTACCCCAATAAATACGAACTTACACTATCCAGTACTGGTGGAAAGGGACCCAAGTATGTCCAACCCCTATTACTGGAAAGGCCAGGGGCTTACCACCGAGGACAAGAGCCCTAGTGGACAATGAGAGACATTGGCGTGTATCTGGCAGACATTATATCTTTTGACCATGTCTGTAGCATCTTTGAGTATAGTGGGCCAAAAGTATCTTTGCCTTAGTACATTTGTTGCCAGAGCTCAAGCTCTGATATGATTTTCACAAATTCCTTCGTGGGTCTCCCTGAGTATGTTATTGGCATCCTCGTCACCTACGCATTTAAGGTGAGGTGTTGAAAAATCTCGTTTATATAAGTTCCCCTGTAGGATCGTGAATCTGGCTGCCCTGACTCTTAGCTTCGAGGCCACTTTGGGGTCTCTTGGCAATGCTCTATTTCGGAGATACTCTATGACTTGGTCCATCCAGCTCAGCTGGGCCATAATGGGGAGCATTTCTTCATCTTCATGGCTTATAGATGGTTCAGCTATGTGCTCGAATGGTATTAACCTATCCAAGTTTTCCTGGGACGTAGCCAATCTTGCTTAAGCGTCTACTTGTGAATTCTCAAATCTGGGGACATATTTGATTTTAACTTGCACCAATTTTTTGATCAATTCTTGCACTTTTTTTGGGTAGAGTATCATTCTTTCCCCTTTAGCCTCATAAGTTTCTTCTATCTGCTTCACCATGAGCTAGGAGTCGTTATAAATTTTGAGTTGTTCAACCTCCATCGAATGAGCCAGATTGAGTCCAGCGATGACAGCTTCATATTCTGCTTCATTGTTTGAGGCCTTAAACTCGAATCTGAGGGCATACTCGACATCTATTCCATTGGGGACGTCAAAATCAATCCCGCACTACTTCCTTGAGCGTTGGCAGCTCCATCTACTAAAAGTTTTCAAGTAGAGAGGTCAGGTACCAGTTAGGTTGTTTCCATAGGGCTTCTACGATCACAATGAATTCTGCGATGAAATCTGCCAAAACCTGCCCTTTGACTGTGACTTTGGGTTTGTACTTGATATCAAACTCATTGAGTTCTATGACCCATTTGACCAACCTCCCTGAAGATTCTAGTTTATGCAATACCTGCTTCATTGGCTGGTCTGTTAGGACCTCAATAATGTGAGCCTAGAAGTAAAGTCTAAGTCTTCTTGCCGCTGTAACCAGAGTTAGGACAAGCTTCTTTGTCTTTGGATATCTCTCTTCTCTTTCCGTCAGAGCTCTGATACAGTAATAAACTGGGTACTGAGCTATGTCTTGCTCTCTTACCAGTGTTGCGCTAGTTGAGAAATATAAAATAATGAGGTAAAGGGTGAGCACATCCCCTTCCATAGAAGTTACCAGGACTAGGGGGAGCTCAGATAATCTTTGAGGGCTCTAAATGCTTCTTCGCATCAGGCATCCCAATGGAATGTTTTTTTCAAGATTTGGAAGAAGGGCTGACATTTGTCGCTTTATCTGGAGACAAAACGACTTAGGGCTGCTATTCTTTCCGTCAGTTGTTGGACCTCCTTGGTGTTGGAAGGTGGTTGCATGTCCATCACTACTTTGAATTTTTTTGGGTTAGCCTCGATCCCTCGGATATTAACTATAAAACCCAAGATTTCTCCGCAGAGACCCCAAAGGCACACTTTGTAGGGTTGAGCTTCATTTGGTATTCTTTAAGGACCTAAAACGATTCTTCAAGGTGTCTGATGTGGAGCTCGACTTTCAATAATTTTATCAGCATGTCATCGATGTATACCTCCATTGATGTTCCAATTTATTTTTGAAACATTCAGTTTACCAAGCGCTGGTAAGTGGCTCCAGCATTCTTTAGACCAAAAGGCATGACTTGGTAACAGTATGTCCCCTGCTCAGTTACGAATGAGGTCTTCTCTTGGTCACTGGGATCCATTCTGATTTGGTTGTACCTAGAGAAAGCATCCATAAAGTTGAGGAGCTCGTACCCAGCTATGGCATCCACAATCAAGTCAATCCATGATAAGGAAAAATTGTCCTTAGGACAAGCTCGGTTGATATCGGTAAAGTTGATGCAGAGGCGCCACTTGCCATTAGTCTTTTTGACGAGAACCATGTTTGCTAGCCAGGTTGGGTAATCTATCTCCTTGATGGCTTTGGCGTGGAGAAGTTTGCTGACTTCCTCATTGATTGTCTTTTGGTGTTCGAGGGCAAAACTTCTTTGCTTCTGTTTGATGAGTTTACAGGCTGGATTCACATAGAGCTTGTGTGTGATGACTAAGGGGTTAATTCCTTTCATATCTTCTTGTTTCCAGCCAAACACTTTCATATTTCTTCTAAGGAATTGGATCAGAATATTTTTAATTTCCTTGTTCAGCTTAGATCCCACGTATACCAGATGCTCTAATTTTTCGTCAAGCTGGATAGGTTCCAGCTCTTTCGATAGCGTTGGCCTAATTTCCAACTCGTCCCTCATGTCAAGTTCGTCTAGTTGGATGTTTTTGACCTCTTTCTTTTTCATGGACGTCATGTAGCACTCCCGTGTCATACGCTGGTCTCCTCGTACCATTCCAATTTTGTTTTCTGTAGGAAATTTCATGACAAAATGGTAGACAGAGGGGCTAGCCCTCATGGCATTGAGGGAAGGTCTTCCAAGCAGGATGTTGTATACTGAAGGTGCATCGACCACTAAGAACCTCACAATGGTGGTGGTCTGGCAAAGAGGATCTCCCCTAGTGAGCACGAGCTAGATTGACCCTAAGGGTAATACCTTTTCCCCTGAGAACCCTAATAGGTTAGCGCTTAATGGCTCGAGTTTGTCCCTACCTATATCCATCTTGTCGAAGACAGACATGAAGATGATGTCAGCAGAGCTTCCGTTGTCAATCAAGACTCTATGGATAGTTTTGTTTGCGACAATGGCTCTTACCACTAGGGGATCATCATGAGGATGATGGTAACCTTCCAAGTTTGAATCTGAGAAAGTGATATTCATGTTTAGCCGAGGTGTTTTGGACACGGTATGCACTTCCAGTATTTCGTCATTCTGATTTTGCGCAGGTGAGCCTTCTTGGATGAGCTGGACTCCCCACCTGCTGTGAATCCTCTGGATATCACTCTGATCTCCCCTAGAGGTTGTTGATGTTTATGCGGGGCCTGTTGATGAGGTGCTGGAGGTGGTGGAGCTCGATTCTGATTGTCATGCGCCACAAAGCAATGCAACTGCCCTCGTCGAATCAGGAACTCGATTTCCTTCTTCAGCTAGATGCAATCATCTATGAGGTGGTCATAGTCCCTGTGGTACTCGTAAATGCTTTGTGGCATCTCTTTTCGCTGGGTCTGCTTTTCATCCGAGGTGGCCACATTAGAAATTTCTCATTCTATACTTTTTAAAGAATCTGGGATACCATAGCTGTGAGTAGGGTGAACTACCGAGGTACATACATTGGCTGTAACTTTGGCTGTGGAGGGCCTAGGCGATCTCTAACATCCCCCCTTCTTTTGGGGGAATGATCCCTATCTCTTCTTGGAGACCTATCTCATCCTTTTTCTTTTCTGGGACTTTGGTCCCTCTTTTTCTCTTCCTTCCCGTTCTCCTTCTACGTGGATGAGCTCCCTACCTTAGAAAGAAGAGCTTATTCGCCATTAATATACTTTTCTGCCTTAGCTACCACTTCTGCCATGCTCCCTTATGGGTTTTTTGATATGAAGAACATCAAGTCCTTCGACTGCACTCCTAACCCAGCGATGAAAGCCATAATGGCAAATTTTTCATCTAGAACGTCAACCTTCAGTGATTTTGCATTGAACCTATGGATATAAGACCGAAGGTTCTCGTTGTGCCCTTGTTTTTACATTCAATAAATGATAGCTCAGTTTTTGATAGTTCTGGGATCCTATAAAATGTGATACAAATAATATGGAGAGCTCCCTAAAAGAAGAGATAGACGTCAGGGCTAACCTATTGAACCATTCTAAGGCTAAGCTTTGTAATGTAATGGCAAAGACGAGGCATCGCACAGGATCTTGATATCCATGCAACTCCATTTGGTTCTTATAGGTGTTGAGGTAATCTATGGATCTTCCGTCCCATCAAAGGCCTCCATCTAGGGCATTCTAAACTTCTGAGTGAGGGGGAAGTATAGCACATTTGCAGTAAAAGGGGACTCAGTATGCTAGACCAAGGCGTCCATAGTTACTGGGGTCTTGCCTCTCAGAGATTCCTTCATGTGGTTGAGCTCCTATTGGATATCTTTGAAGCGTTGTTCCCAATACTGCTCTCTTCTTCCCTGCGGGAAAGGGAGAAACTCGTTTTTCTCAGTTCCTACGTTCTGGCTTTGCACTTCTTTGTTATTACCATTCCTGGGGGGTGGATGAAGAGCATGGCCCATGGTTTGGCTACTTTCACCCCCTTTGTTAATCTCCCTTAGGGGATCGAGACGTTGATGTTGCTCTTGTAGGGGATCATTGGGATTACTCTGGGCTAGTCGCACCTTCTGAGGACATCGTAAAAGCTTCAAAAGCTCCTCATTCTGTTGTAATAGACGCTGGTTGACTAGCGTAGAACCTCCAATTTGTTATTCGATGGGGGATCCGCCATGGTAGGATTGGTCTATGTGGTGGAAAATAAGTCTTGAAGATTTACTTGTTGCCTTTCGCTAGTGGCTTCCTGTTGGTTCTACATCCATGGGGGATTAATCTGACTTCTACTCATATTACGTGTAGAGACCATCAATTGCTGAAAGATACCAGTGTGTTTGTAATACGAATAGTCGTGCCCACAGACAGCGCCAAACTGATGGTATGTGAAACATGATCGAGCAGATTTCGTGTACTATTGGATTTGATCTAAGCTACAAGGATCTTGGGAATACTGTGGTAAACCGGGGTAAGGGATGAAATACATATGAGAGTTATAGTGGTTCACTAGCTCGGGAACTCAGTTAATCCACTCTTCAATGGAGTCTCTTGCTCCTAGAATCTATATTGATAGTTATGAGAAGATCACATAGTGTTCTTGATACAATTTTGGTTGCTTGGTTTTTCTCCCCGCCTCTAAGTGAGGGTTTAGTGCAATATGTATAGCCTAGTTTCTAGTTCTATGGGATCTGGGGCGAGATCTTCGCCTACCTTTCGCTACATCCCACTTGATTTCTAGCGAAGGTTCATGCGGTTAAAGATCTTGTGCCTAAACTAACACTTACCGCCGTTGAGGGGGCGCGTTGTGGTTGCTAGCAGTCTTTCACTCATTTTCTTCAGGGTGCAGGTCGAGAGAGCCCCAGGTCTAGTCCTCTAAGTTCAAGCTCTATTGGCTGAGCTCCCTTCCTGACCTCACCTCCCCAGCTTAAACTTGGAATTTCTTCTAGGTATCATCAGGACCCATAATAAAATCAATAATAGTGATTAATCAAGTCTACATTTTAAGTTTATAGAGTATAGTTTAATAAATCACTTAATCCAATATTTGGTTAAAATTTTTAAACATGAGATTAAAACTTAAGGGTCGAGACCTGGCCCATAACCGGCCCGAAAGTTAAACTAATGAATATATAAGTTTGAAATCAATAACCTAGGACATAATAATAAAAAGACATTTGTATCCCTAATTTGTTCAATTACAAAAGAAAGAATAAGATAATTTAGTCAATTATGTAACAAATATTTTATTACAATTATGATTAATCCGTGAATTCCACGTTTATGCTATTATCAAACCAAAAATTGGATATGATTTATGTATACATCTCACAAAGAGAAAGGGTTTGAATTTGAAAAAGTTTGCTTAAAGCAATCCAATACCCATCAACAAGCCATTAGTCCAATGATATTTCTTACCTTATGAAGACTTGTTTTCACAAAGTCAAGAGTTCAAACCATAGTTTTAAAACCCATCTCAAACATCAACCCGGGAAAAGGACTGAGTCACTAGTTCAACTGTTGGATCATTGGTCAAATCGATCATATAATAAAAAAATAATTATAAATAGGCTAAAAATTCACAATAATTATGAAAATAACATGCTTAATATATTAGATCAAACAAAAACTTCAAAATCATCAAACACATTCTTTTTTTAACAGAAAAAAAGATTTTATAGATGTAATCCAAAAATTACAAGAAACAAAATATTACAAGAATGAAACAATAAAATTCTCAAAAATTACACTTGATGGCTTTAATCCTTAAAAATGACCAAAAAACATCTTCAGCATTATCAGAGTGCAAGACTTCACTGCCCATTCCCAGCGGCATCATCCACAGCACCTACACCCTTTAACCCTTGTCATCATAAACCAAAGCCCTTTTAACCCTCAAAACTGGCATCCCTCTCCTGTCCTGCAACAAGGCCAACCTAACATCACTGGGTAAACACAAAGAACCAGAAAACTCAAGAAGAATTTCTAGTTCTTACTGCTTGATTAGCCAAGCCATCTGCGACTCCATTCGCTTCCCTATAAACGTGCCTAATCTGAAAATCAACACCCCTCTACAACTCCTTAATTTGGCTAAGTAAATACAATAAGGCCATGCACAGGAGCATTTACCCAACACCATATTAACAAGTATCAAAGAATCACACTCAATTTGAAACTTCTGGGATCAAACACATATTCAATCCATTCAATTTCCTATACAACTTTGTTAAGTTAAGCATCAAAACCAACAACCGACAATTAATTAAACCCTAGAATTAATTAAAATAGGCCAAAAATTATACAAATACGAATCAATTAGTTCTAAAAATGTAATAGCAAACTAGCAGGCAGAGAGAGAGAGAAACGTAAAACCTCATCGTCGAAGATTTGCTATAGTGTTGTGAGCCTGAGTCAAGATCTGAATCGAAGAAGTTTTGTCGAAGATCTGAGTCCAATAAGCTTTTGTCGAAGGATTGTTTCAAAAGCTTAGATTTATCAAGAATTTTGGTCCAAGTCTTGACGAAGAAGAAGCCCAAAAGACCAACACAACATAGATGTTCAACGAAGGTATAATACCGGTGGTGAGATTGAACTTCACGGCTATGAAGGTGAAGAGCACACCCAGAATAAAGCTCGGAGCACTTCAAGTCTTCGATTGTGTGTGTGTGTGAGAGAGAGAGAAAGAGAGATGACTGAGCGACAGTCGCCTCGTCGGAGACGACGAGAAACAGACAACAGAGGTAAAAATGAAATGAAAGTTAGGCAAAAATGCTCTAGAACCAATTTTTATAGCATTTGAATTAGACTGTCTGATTTCGTCCGATTCAACGATTTTCTTACAAAATCAATCAAGTCATCGAATTTTATCCTTTTCATTATATCGAACAATTTAATAACTAAATCAGCTCGATTCGAGCTCTGATTTACCGATTTACTGAGTCAACATTTCAAATCAGACCGATTTTTAAAACCAAAAAACCGAAAACCAACCAAAAAGGTAAAGACCTAGGACGACGAAGTTTCCAACGAGAAGAGACATTCCGAGCTGAGTTTCTCTCTATGTAAAGCTAAGTCCCTTCATTTCATTTCCATGAGGATAATCTAGATCAGTATAGACAAGAACAAACTGATCCATTCGAAGCTTTGCAAATATGGGGGCGTCAGCATCAGACCTTGATCTTCTCTGTGATGATGATTTTGCCTTCTGGCCTATAAAGATCCGACCAAAATGCCGGAGATTCTCCGGCGATAACAAGCGTAGGCCTCCTTTAGCGACTTCATCAAACAGTCCTCTTGTTTCATCATCGACGAGCATAGAAACTGGTGAATCATCACAGAGCTTCTGTGAGATTTGTGCGGAAACGAAAGTAAGTGATGATATGTTCAAAATACAGAAATGTAGTCACTCCTTTTGTACTGACTGCATAAGCAAACATGTGGTGTGCAAGATCCAAGACAACAAGTTATTGTGCAGTGCCCAGGATTGTATTGCAAAAGTGTCCTTGAACTCGATTCTTGCAGGTGGGATTGTTTAATCGTATTATTTTGAGTTCGAGGCATGTTTCTTATTATTAATTGGTCGTGTTAATTGGTTTTGTCATTTTCAAATTCGTGTCGGATGGGCATAAAATTCTAGCAGGTCAATGATACCCAATGAGGTGCTTGCTCGGTGGGATGAGTTGCTATGTGAGTCACTGATTCTTGCTGCCCAGAAGTTCTACTGTCCATTTAAGGACTGTTCAGCCTTGTTGGTTAATGACACTGATGGAGTGATTAGGGAGTCCGAGTGTCCCATATGCCGGCGATTATTCTGTGCGCAGTGTTCCGTGCCTTGGCATTCAGGGATTGGGTGTGAGGAGTTTCAGAGACTGAATGAGGATGAAAGAGGGAGGGAAGATCTCATGGTGAGAGAGCTTGCAAGAGACAGAAACTGGATGAGATGTCCTTGCTGCAAATTCTATATGGAGAAGAACGAGGGCTGTTTACATATGACTTGCAGGTTAGTTTGTTTTAGTTCATGTTTAGAATTGAATTGGTCATTTTGATGGGCTAGATTCCTAATAGTTGAGCTTGCAAAGATCTGAGTTTATATGCTAATTGGTTCATTATAATACATGAAGGGTCATTACTCAATAGAGTAGTTTAAGTCTGATATGATCTTCAATGGTTTTCTAGTTTTAGGACAGGCTTCTGGACTCAATTCATCAAATTAAGTTACACCTATTCAAATCTTTTATGCTTTGGTAAATCTGATCAACAATTGTCTCCGGCACAAGAGGGGATGATACGGGGTGTGGAATACCAAATCGCTTAGTTAATGAGATGTACATAAATCGACATAGTTCCATGTAAATATTCTTTGGAGCTAGAACCAATCAATAGAATGAAATTCAATAATGGTAAACCTAGGAGCGTGACACGAGCATACTAAGTTTTCGGAAGTGAAGAGAGCCCGCAATGCGGTGTTTCATTTTGGTACACAAGATTATGCATTCTTCGCTGAGGTCGGGTCTTCAGGGATAGCATAATAACTGTTCAGTACTTGATGTGGTTGATCAAAGGAGTGCAAATTTCAGCAGCGACTAATTTCTTATTTTGCACAGTAAAACTTTTTGATTAAATGCTTGAATATATAGTTTAGCATATGTACATGACCCGCCAACAGGCCAGGATAGGCCTGTCCAAACTTACAGGTTACTTCGTGGAAGTGGGATGGGCTGTCCGGCCTGACAGTTAGCTGCGTTGTAGCACTGATTAGATCGGGCTAGCCCACCCAAAATAGTGCCACACTCGACTACCTTCATGGTCAACCCGGATGGTCCTTTAGCTGGGTGTTCATTGAACCTGGTGCAACTTGCTATTTGTTCTAAAAATTATTTTTTTGAAGTTTTACTGATTAATTTTCAGACCATGACCCTCCAAAAAAAATCAGGACCCATGACCTTTCTCGTTGCGCTATTAGATTGCCCGTGTGATATCGCTTGTCGGGCCAACTAGCTCATCAACCGTTGGGTGGCCCGGCTAACAGAATAGTCCATGGTTTGCGGGCCATTTGCTGAGCCTTATGTCAAACATACAATAGGTTTAGTACATACGAGAAACAAGATTTTGTGGTCTGATAATGAACTTGCAAGACTTGGGTTGTGCAGTTTTTCAATAATTCAATCTATTATTGTTTCCAGCATTACCAGTATCTATTACCTGCTCAATTTGAGAAATGAATGTGTATCTTGATTGCTCTCCCTCAAATTAAGAAGTTTTGGATTAAGTCAGAAATTGGAAGTCTCCTTGTTTGGTGACTGGTTTATTTGTTGCAGATGTAAATTCCAATTCTGCTATGCATGTGGGGGAAAATAGAGTGATACTCATGGCGGTTGCCAGAGACAATGATTGCCAGTGGGGTGAGTCGCATGTTTATGTAGACGTTGAATAGCTGATATAATCTAGAGGGAACGTTCCTAGCCTCTTCTAGGAATAGAGGCAATCTAGCATATGAGACTTCCGTCATGCAGAGTTTGGGAAGAATCATATATATGTTGTTTGCTCTGCTTGGCCAGAGATTGATTCGTGTTCTCGCCTGTTCTATGGTTCTAGTAAATCTCATCCAGAAAGTTAAATGCGCATGTTAAATGTTGCTATTGTCAAACTGTGTTAGGCCAAGAACTGTTTGTGTTGGTCATGAAGTGCAAATGCACCAATATATCGTCTTCTTCTACTCAATATTCGCCTACATAAATCTGAAGTCATTGGTTGATTGAGCCATTAATTCAGCTAAAGAGGCCCTTTGCCATTTTGTTCGCCAACATTGGGCTCCCTAAACCAAGCTGGTTCTTTTTCTATGCCTGAAGACTATGTGTTCTGCTTTACTTGTAATTTTGTTTTCTGTTATCAAGATGTAGACTGACTGATATAATGACGTTCTTGCAAGCTTTCAGAAAGGAAAAAGGAAGCCCTTTGTTAATTTCTATTTGTAAAATGCCTTTTTTTCTGGACCACTAAGTGGTTAAAATCTTCGCCTATTTGCTTTAAAGTTGAGGGTTCAAATCTGAGAGCAACCGCTTAGTACATATAATATCTAGATTACCCCTGCGTGCTCGCATTAGTAGGGATGACACATGATTTGAATGATCTATAATAAGGTCCTAAATATGAAGGAACCAGTTCCAATGCTACAGTACGAGGGGGGAGAATTGAGAATTGTTGTATGATGCGTAGCATTAGGCGTCGATTCACTCATGGACCCCCAAAAATTATATTGTGGTACAATATCAAAAAAAACACTCCGGTGCCGTAGACATATCCTATGTTTATTTGTCAATGATTTAAGTCATGCCGTCTATGGTCTTTCTTTTTGTCTTCTGAATTTTCATATACTTTAATTATGCTAACTAAGGTCTCATTTGGCCCCCTTTTGGGGAGTAAATATTGAATGTAACGGTAACACCACACCAATGAGCCTTTAATCCTTAGTAAGAGTTCAAGTACTCTTTTTCCTTCCCCTCCCAAAAAAAAATGGTGACACTACGTTGTCGTTATCACATTGTCACCAATTAATTATAAAATAACAAATAGTATTGATGAACCTCAACAGTAGATTGCTGGATAAATCGATCCAAACATGGATTTCTTGGCTTTCCTTCTTTCTTACATTTGTTTTTCTTCTTTTGCCTCTTTTCATCTTCCCTTGATTTTTTCCTCTCCTTTTGATTTTTTATCCTTCCCCTTTTTCTTTTTGCCATCATCTTTTTAAAATTTTCATTTCCACTTTCTTTTTGTCCATCATTGAAGATAAAAGGAGGCTGAAAATTAATGTCTAAGAACTAGTTCAGGGCGTAGCTATAAGGGGTGAGTATTCAACGTAAATCAAAATTTGCAATCATAGATGACCTGTCTGTAAATTGATCAAAAAAAAATTTAATTGAAGTACATATAAACTGTCTCGGCCACCACTAACTAAGAATGGCAATAGACCTAGGAAAAATGGGTATTCGTTCAAATCCTCCCCGTTTGGACAGGAGATATACTATACGTATCGGACGGTGGACGTATATAAGGATACCCCGTATAAACCCGTATAGGGATGGAGACGGAATGGACTGACACTTACCCTTGCTCGCCCCCGCTAACCCTATATATATATAAAGAGGTATTGAAATAGAAAGGTCGGAATAAAGAGGTGAGAAAAAGATTTTTTTTTTTAAAAGGGTATTGACTTTTAAACCTTCACTTCTTCTTGAGGCAGCTGTTTCTTTGCTGGGAGGCGGCTGTTCTTTTTATTGGGGCCGGACGCACATCAGGGAGGAAAAATGCCGATGGCAGCCGGTTTGTTCTATTTTTTTGGGAGGTTTTTGTGTCCATTATATTTATCGGTAACTAAATTTTCAGGTAGAGTAAGTGATGAACTTGTACGGTAGATGGTATTTATTTATTTTTGATCATAAACCTCAATTCCATTCTCACCCACCTATAAAGTTAATTTCAAAATCAGTGGCTCATTTTTCTTTCTTTGTCCAATAAGATAATATCTATTTTTTGTATTCTTTTTGATCACTTTTATTAAATCTGTTATTCTTTTTGTTAGATTGTGATGAGTTTTTGTTAGATTTAAAGGTCTGTGTTGTGTTAGCTATTGAGGATTTTTGTTTTGGATCTATGGTGTGTTAGATACAGTTTTTAGAGGTTGTTTGTTCAATTTTTATTTTTTTGTGTTAGATCTGCAATTTCATGTGCTACATATAAGTTGTTGTGTTAGAGT